>VZTL01055837.1:0-20279 GCA_013400535.1 Scopus umbretta | reverse complement strand
CCCCAGAAAAAAAAAAAAAAAAAAAAAAAAAAAAAAAATTAGATCATTCTTTTCTTTCTGTGCCACCCCTTCCTGGCCTCATTACTGGCCCAAACAAAATGTCTTGCCTGTTTGATATGCAGACCATGTTAGTTTGTAGTGAATTCCTAGTTCAGGAAGAATCTTCACCTTTCCCACACCTTTCCTGAAATGTACAGGTTTGGTTGAGTAAGCTCTACCCGAGACCTAGCAATTTCTACAATAGGCTTTGAGATTACTCTGTGCCGTCCTGTTTCCTTGTCTAGAGGGGCAGTACTTCATTTCATAGTGAGAAGCTCTTATCTGTTCATGAAGCCTGGCTGCTGCTGAGAATGCACAATTATAATTAAAGGTGAAATTAAATATATTTAAATTGAATGGTTTGGGTTTTCTAGGCCAGTTACAGTCAAATTAAAATCTTATTAGTGTCTGAAATACCTTTTCAGGATTTCTGCATATAAATCATGTACTTCAGAAACTGTAGATTTATTTGTGCCCAAGGGGAATGTTAAATAAGAGCAATTGCTTTATCGGGAAAAAAAAAAACATGCTGGAAACTGAGTCTAGCACTCCTCACACTTTATATTTTTCAAGTCCTTTTATTGGTATCTCAGTTGGGCAAGTATCAGGATACAAAGTCCATGTGTGAAAGTAAAACTCTATGACTTTGAACATTTTGTGATTTATCAAATGAAATTACCAATAAAGTCTTGCTGAGTCCATTCTGCTCCCTCTTAGGATGAGTATTAATAAAGAAGGGAATGCAGTAGCTTCTATAGCTTCATGTACACGTTGTGAAATGAGCTCGATGTTATGGAGTCAGTCTAAGATGCGTGAGAGGCATTTGAAGCTCATTTCAGGCAATTCGAATCCTTTATGACATTATTCTAAGTAACTTTTTAATACAGTAATCTGCTTTTTCCCAAACTCTTAACTGGATCACATTTTAAGGAATATATTCATCTTGATCTCCTAAACAGAAAACAGAAAGTGTGTACCCTGAGCCTGCTAGTAAACAACCAAAGATGATACAGATTTGAGATCACTGTTAGTGTTAAAAGCTTGCAAATTATGGATTTACTAAGTCAAGTCCTTAGCTTGTTCTTTTGTAAGTGAAGAGTTAGGACTATACTCTCAGCACCGATAAGCTTCTCAGTGCCCAACGTTGAAGGTGAAAGGTGGAAGAGGAGTAATTCAGGCTGCCCTGGGACTAGGATTACTGGCATTCTCTCCTTACCACCCCGCTCCTGTATGGGGATTGCTGGGGAAAGGCAGTTAATGGCGACTGACCGTAATATCCCTGTTCACAGCTACTGTTGCCATTTTCCTTGGAGAGTCCACAGCAATTGATCATCTGGAAGATCTCCGCAGTGTTTATCAGAACTACTTTAAATACTAATGTAAAATATTGAATGAAATACCATTTAAATTTTTATCCTGTTGCCTTAAAATCCTTAACCTATGTCTCTACTAGCCTTAGATCACACATATAAGTACGTACATAGAGTAAAGATTAAAAAAAAAAGTAGACTTCAACATATGAATTGTTTGTTTAAAGGCAAATCTGCAAATGAAACTGTAGCTGTTAGAGTAGCTGTTTCTGATAAATTTTCTGCTTTGTATTGCTGCAGATGGAATTTTATCAGTGTTTGCCTCCCTGGTGTGTTGGGCCTTTCATTGACAGGGAAAGAACATCACAGATGTTATCAAACTAACAAAAGGACAGCCAACAAAAATGCTTAATTTTTTAAATGTAATTTAATATTTCATGTTAATCAAAAGTGTAGTGCTGTTACACAAGCAGCGTGTTGTCTGTGCTTGGCTGAATAAGCTTTCGGTATACTGTAATTGGATTTGTTCATACTGATATCTTGCATATACAGCTCAGCTCTACCAAAATAGTTTGAAGGGGTTTTGTATCCCTGTAAATTAGCAGAAACAATAAAGAAGCAGACATCATCGTTTTCTAGAAATTTTGGGAGTCTCTTTATAACTTTTGTGGATATACATTTTCCAGGTAGTCTTTAGCTGGTTTTCTGTTTGTCCAGCACAGGCAGCTTGCGAAGATTTGCTTTTTAGTTCCTATGAGGGTTTTTTTGGTAAAGATGTAGGGTGCTGGCTACTCACACAATGTCTATGCCCATGTTTTTAATCTTCTGTCAGAAGGAACCTGGAACAAAGGCCAACAAAGGTGCTAAAGGGAAGAAGGATGAAAAGCAAGAAGCGGCAAAGGAAGGTACTACACCATCTGAAAATGGTGAAAATAAAGCTGAAGAGGTACTTTCCACACATACCTCCTGCTGATTGAATCAGTGTTTTTTAATTATTCAGCCTTTCAGACATTGATAGCATGTTCATAATGTTTCTTTTTATTGCCCATAATGTTATTGCAGATTCGCATCTCTCGCTCAACTGTTAGTGTTTCAACATCCAGAGGTGCCCCACCCAGCACACTGTCAGTAAAAGGGCAGATTGAAACAGTGAAAGTTAAGGGTACGGTAGAGCATTCAGCATGTGTGCAGTGAATAGAAAGAGGTAGTAGTGTGGTGCTTTTCAGTATGAACAATGGAAGCTGACAGGTAAGGCTTGTATTGCTTTTGAAAAGCTGGGACCGATAATTTAAGAAAAGTGCGTGAATGTACCTGTTTGTCCGCGTAAATGCAATATGGACGTAGGTTTGAAACTGAGCTGTTGCAAGTAAGAAATGGAAGGAGTAAGGGTAGGTCATGGCAATTTACCATAGTAATTAATTTCTCTCTCTCTTCTCCACAGGCTCAGAAAACTGAATCTGTAGGTGACAAGAATGAATGAAATATCATGAAAACTTTGGGTTGATTTTATGTACCTCTTGGACAACTTTTAAAAGATATTTTTATCAAGTATTTTGTAAATGCTAATTTTTTTAGGACTATGATAGTTGACATATTAAACTGTATATGAACATTTCCCTTCTCATAACAGTGCTTTTAGAAATTCCCATTGTTGCCAAGTAATATAAATATCAACTTAATATTGCAAGGTATGTGTAAAATTGGATCAGCAATCCATACACTTGCTTTAAGAAATTAAGTCTTGTGCATATGGTGATGTTTTTACTGTGCGTATTTGAATTTTTCATGCAGTTTTTCTAGAGCAATAATCAGTGGTGCTTTTGTATTTAGGGTTTATGTGATTTTAATGAAACATGGATAGATGTGGCCACCTGCTGACTATTTTGGGTTCTTTTAATGGATTAAAATAAAAGGTCTCCTTGCCTGCAAAACTACAGCCTCCTAATGTTTTCTCTGAATCTGAGGAATGCCTTGCTCATATTTTCAACTGTTACAAGGAAGACAAAATGATTTAGCAACAGTTGTTTTGCATGCAGTCTGTTTGCTTTTTTGCTGATGTCTGATTAAAAAATACCCACACCGGAGTAGCAGGCTGGGGATTTTCAGTGGCCCACAACTTAAGGGGCTTATAGATACATTCTTCATAGACACGTTCTTCAGATACACTGTCGCAGGGTGAGTAGAGTTGCCATGCTTTGTCAGGATACTGTGTCCGTAATCAGCTATCAGTACAGAATGAATTGCTTGATAGAGACGTACAGTAACTTAAAAGTAGCTTTGTTTCTCCCCCAGTCCTTTTTCAGTAACTTGCATCGTACTCTGGAAACCTTTCGTCCTATCTGCAGCCTCAAATTTAATATAAATCGTAAGTGCTGTTCTGCTTCAGCTGAGGACAGTTGTTAATACATTGAAATCGCTGTTAAACAGCGCTATATATTTGGTACCTGGTAGAAATGGAACAATGAAAGTTATTTTTGAGGTGATTGTGGTGATATGGTGGATTAGCTAATGGTTTGTTGTTTTTTTTTTTTAGTGTCCATGTTTCGACTCTGCAGTTCATTCTAAGCGCCTTTTATAATTTTTCTCCTTCTCTTTTCTCTAGGGGCCCTGGTATTTCTGTTGTTACTTCTGGGATGGGAGGGGTGAGAGAAAAGATGTTCCTTGTTCTTCGGTAGCATTGATTTGTATTGCTCAAGTGGTGGCCATTATGTCTGAGGATACCTTTTGCTTGTTTAAGTCAATAAATAAATGACTGTTGCCTGACCTAGCGTTCTATTTATTCTTTGGGAAGAAATCTCCAGTTGCCTCTTCTAATTAAAACAGAAAAGAAGCCAAGCCTCTCTATACTTAAAAATTGAAGATTGATTACCAAAACCCTGAATGCTAACTAGAACAGTAGTTAAGACCTGCATTGAGATAAATGCCACTCCTGCTCTAGTGATAGGCTTGCTGCAGCCCGAGAAGAGGAGGCAGTTCTCTGCATCGTGAACTTAGTTTTGGAAGAAAGTTTAAACTAAGTCCGTGCTTTTGGTGATGAAGGGCAGAGGGCTGTAACAAAACTTGCAGCCCAGTGAGAAGGAAAGTGCATGTTGTTACTCAGCGATACGTACTTGGTAGTCCTGCACGGTACTTCTGATTTGCTCCCTGATGGATGCTGTTGAAAGCCTGTTAATTTCGACACTACGGTCATGGGAAGTTTAACTGTCTGAACTTTTTCACAGAATCATCAAAGTGCTGTTTCTAAGCATTTGTCAATGTATGGGTTTATCGTGCCTGTGAGGAGGGGTTTTGTATACCCTAATCATTTTGTGTGGATAACTGAGCGATTAGTTGCCTAATCCTATCTAGACAGTTGGAGTTCTTGAAATGACCCTTTTAACTTAGATTTAACTTAGGCATGAGCATCACAAGACACCGACACATCTCTGGACAGGCTTATTTTAGGAGAGCTCCTTTTACTAAATGCCTAAAAGGTAGGCAGGAGTTGGGTCCTTAAGCTAATCGCACAATATCCTCACCTAGTAATTTTGGCACAAAATTCTTCTGTTGGCTTGATGGGATTAGGAGATTCACCTCAGTGCCAGAGTTCTGTTAGGAGCATTTAATGACAGAAGATCCTCTTGGGTGAAGTTTAATGAAACGCACTAGCCTGCTGATTCATAGAATCATTAAGGTTGGAATAGACCTCTGAGATCATCTAGTCCAGCCGTCAGCCCACCACCACCACCATGCCTACTAAACCATGTCCCGAAGCGCCACATCTACACGTTTTTTGAACATCTAACATTCACTTAACGTTTCTGTTTTTTTTCAAAAGTGCTTTGTAAATGTGATGCTTTCCTGTCTTTTTCCTCTACGTGTCAAGTTTTGAGAGAAATTTTCAAAGCGCTGTATCAAGTTCTAGAACGCGTGTCTTTAAAATTAGAATGGTCGCACATTCAGACATATGTAGCTAGAGTCTTTGTGGGCAGCTGGTGATCTGCAGAGCACCTTCAGGAAGTGTGTAAGTATTTTAGTTTTGAAGTGGCACTTGAAAGTGCCAGGTGCTGCCTCTCAGCCATGAAGAAATTTGGCATCGTCAGTATTTAATGACTGGCTGCTTCACACTTGAACACGAGGTTTGGAGGGATCCCTGAAAGTGGTATTTGTCCTTGGCAGGGTGTAACAGATGGGTGGTTCAAAGTACATTAAAAAAAAAAAACCAACTTTTTTTTTTTTTTTTAATTGGTAAGGATGGACTGGTTTTAAGTTTAAAGAAAGCAGGTACATCAATACCAATGCTTAATGAATGCTCAAAGAAAAGTCACCCTTGAGTAGTTAAAGGTCCACCTTCCCTTAGCTTAATACAGTTTCTCTGGGTTGTTACTTTGTTGCTTCCCTGTCCTTGACTGACCTTGGGCTAATTGCATATGTCAGCACAAGGTTACACTTGGTATTTTGTCTCTTCAAATGGCAAAGGCAGCTTTTTCTGAATAGAGAACTGTGCAGATGAGACACAAGCATTTAAGGGGAGTGCTAATGGAAAATTAATCCCTGTGCTAAACAGCAGCGAAAATTAATGTGGTTTGCTACATTTCGCTCAACTCTCACAACCTGGAGAGTTATTTGGTCTGTTCATAGCTGCAAAAAGAAAAAGGGAAAGGGAATAGCAAGAAAATAAAGATCCCGTATTAGAATAAATGCAATACATATGTAAGGATTAAATTCCTAGTGGAATGGGAGTTTTTTGGGTTGTTTTTATATGTTCAGTTCTGTGATTATTTTTTTTAATGTAGTCTTAGAAGGGGAAAATAAGATGACTTAAATGATCAGGGGACAACATGGTTTAAAAATCAAACCAGTTCTACAATTCTAAGGTACCAATCACGATACCAAGCCTCGACAGCCACGATGGTGGTTACGTTCCTACTGAAATGATACCAAATTTATATAACTTGAATCTCTTTAGAGATTCTACAACTGAGAAACAAGCGACCATTCTGTAGTCTCGAAAGGTAAGGTATCATCAAATGAGAAAGGGCACAATAGTGTGAAATGCGAAGGAGTCTGTCTCTTCTGAAGAAATTGCTTTTGACCTGGCTGCCTTATTGGACCTGTATTTTTTGACTTGTGTCATTGTATCTGGAATACTGCTGGGCACCTGACTATACCAGATTTAAAGCAGCAGTTTAGCCCCCCATGTTAATTTGTATTAAATATGTCGGTTAACTTCTATATTTGAATCAAAGCACAAAAAGACACAGGAGACTGCTTATCAATAAGTTCAGTGGCAACAACTGTCATCCTCCTAGCTTAAGGTTTATTGTTATTTGTAGGAAAACTTGAAGAATACTTTCACTGCTGGTTTAATTACTGCATACATAACAGTCAGGAGAAGGACTAGAATATTCAGTGCCATTATTTTTTTTGTAAAGGCAAGAATTTTCTGTTCTCCATAATAAACATACTTTTTGCTTTATTCAGAAACTCTGAACTTAATTGTAAGGCTGTGACTCGGCTAGGTATAGGTGCATTTTAAATTTGTCTATTGATACTAATCAGTCGTATTTTTTTCCAAATGTGAATGGAAAAGCGTATTTGCATACCTGCTAAGATAAGGATAAAGCTAGTAATTGGAATTCGCGCTTAAAAAAAGGAACGGGAGTGCATGAGGCCATTGTGCTTAATTTTACTACTGCATTTAAGTTACAGTAGTATATAACTTGTAGGAATTATTTTATCACTGTTTTGATTCTCATTCAGAAACAAATTTTGGACTTGGAGCCCATAAAACCTGAATTTGTATTGGACGATTTCAGGTACTAAGCTTTCTGATCTGAGTCTTCTAATAATGAACAATTTAATGGAAAGCAATGTAACTCAAGTTGACAATACAGAGACTGGAAGTAGTGATCTTGTCCAAGTCCTCAGTCCATTTCTGAAATGCATGTAAAATGTTACTGTAGTTCCTCCCAAAATAAAGGTTGTAGAACAAGAACTTTTGCCGTATCCTGGGACTTAAGCTGGAAGACCATTCTAAGCTTTCTTTAGAAAAATCAGAATAAATTATCTTAAGGATCTAATTTCTTCAAACCAAACCAAAGCCCTCCTAATTTCTGGTAATGCTCTGTAAGGAAAGAAGGTGGAAATGATGTGAGCTCTTAAAATGACACCAAGGGACTCATAACCATTGGACATGAAGAAATGATGTAAATGTGTCGGTTCCATCTAGAATAATGGAGGGTAAGAAAGGAGGGGCGGGTCTGGAGAATTTTTGTGATTCTGCTCACAGTCATTTTAAAGACGGCTGCGTATTAATTCCAAGAGGGAGGAGTGCTTCTCCTGTGGCAGCTGCAGGTTGTCCTGGGATGAGCTTGGAAGACAGTTTCCTCATGGCTGGATGCGGGAGAGATGTGTGAGTACTCTGCAGTGATTGCAAAGCGATGCTCTTCTGTGGAAGACAAGCCGGGGGGGAAATGACAAGAGGGGAAGAGCTGTGATCCGGGTGGGTGGGTCTGGAGGAAGAGATCTTGCACAACACAAGGGAAACTGATTTTTCTAGGAATAGGTGCAAGAGAGAAATGTAACAAAATTCTTTGCGTGTATAAGCAAGCCCTGAGTGTCACTAGATCCGCCCCCCTCAGGTCTTTTATCAACAGTCCGGTTACTGAGTATACTTTGTTCTGTCTGGCATACAGTTCTGGTAGATCTTGTAACTTGAATTTTTTTTTTTCCTCCTTCCTTGAGGACATATTTGCACTTAAGTATCATTTGTGTATCAATGCCAAATTTCTACCTGTAGGATAACTACTAGTTGCGCGTATAAACTTCTGGAGTCTTTCAGGAAGCTTTGCCTGCTTCACCTGCTAAGGGAGCAAGGTATGTGAAAGTTTAAACTATAAGGTAATTCTGAGAGACAGCGTCCGGAACCTGTTTACTGAAGTTTTCCACATCATATTACACAGACTTATAAATGTATTATACTCAGTTTGGGAATAATTTTTGTGAGTCTCCAGTCAAGAGCATTCATGGTGAGAGGGTTCAGTGAGCTCCAACTCCCTTCCAAAGCCGGCAGGACAGCATCCTCCCTGATGCCGGTGAAAGTGTACGTTGATGTTTCAGCTCATCTTAAAATGAGGGTAGAAGATAAAAATTTCCATGCCCCGTTTTTGGCATGGAGGTGATCATACAGGATAAGCAGTCTGTCTGGCATCAAGATGCTACCGAGAAGTCTGTCTTCCATCTACACCAGTGGCGACAGACGCCCGCCTTTGAGGTGAGATGGAAGATTGCAAGTGAAGAGAGAGAGCCAGGGGAAGGCCCCGTGAACTTAGCACCTCTGCTGCTACTTTGAGGCTTCTTTAGAGAGCGGCCATGCACCAGACGGGGGTTGCTTGGCCTCAGCAGCCAGAGGCGAGGTGTGGGCCCTGAATTCACGCCGTGTGTGTAGCGGTAGTTCATCATCGGGGAACGATGCGAGGGATGCAGATTATTCCGATACCGAGTGGCAGAGAAAGGGCGTGCTTCCAAAAGGATGGATTTGGTTGTGACTTTTTTGGCAGCTGGTTCTGTCAAACAATCACAGTGAGTCAGAAAGCTGGCAATAGTTATTTGAAGATAGTGGATGTGGATAATGTTAACAGGAATTAATTACAGGAGACGGTTAGCTCTCTGGTAGTAGAGATGCTGTTAGGACTGCGGGAAGTGTACGAAACTGATTTGAAATGTGGAGTTGCCAAGCGCCAATTACAGCAGTAGCTGAATATAGCGGTAAAAGTATCCCAAAGGCTAGTAAAAAATGAAATTGTATTTCCAAGTAGATGTCACCCTCAGTGATGAAACTGCAAGGGGCAATCACTGCCACGCAAGTTTGAAGTAACAGATGTTAGGACACTCTTCTTTGGCTCCGTCAAGCCACTGTCTGATTCACACTTGCATGATCAGAGGGTTGTCTTATTTTTGAAATGCTGGATCTTTTAAGTGAAAATGACAATAACGCTCCTCATCTGATGAATGCTTTAGCATTAGCATTAGGTTCACCCTTTCATGGTGGGGTGGCGCTTTAGGTCTATAGATCCTAAAACACATGAAGTAATTTGTAGAAAGCAGCCTGC
This sequence comes from Scopus umbretta, assembly GCA_013400535.1. Classification (NCBI taxonomy): domain Eukaryota; kingdom Metazoa; phylum Chordata; class Aves; order Pelecaniformes; family Scopidae; genus Scopus; species Scopus umbretta. The sequence continues at coordinate 10,837 of VZTL01055837.1, read as the reverse complement.
AGCACAAATACTGCATTCTTACAAAATTCAATGACTGATTCAATTTATCACTAATAACAATAGCCTTGTTTCATATCAACAAGCATGGAAGATACTGACCGTCCCCTTTATTTCATGAAGCAATTAGGCAATGCACTTGGTATCGTATATCTCTGTACAACAGTGCCTCTGTCATGGTTAGCAGATTGATACCTTTTATGTTATTGTTGGACCATGAATGAAGGGCTCCGTTATGTTACTTTTTTCAAAACTGGGTGTTCATCCTTCCCCCCAACAGTCCTATTTTCACCAGTTAAGAACTAGATAGCAAGGAGCTTTATGCCCAAATCCCATTTAAGGATTCTTCTCCGTGCTTTTCATGCACTAGCCTTCTGTTCCTGGTAAGGTCTGACAAAGTCTTTGATCACTGTAGCATCTCCTTTGCAATATCCCTCAAGCACTTTGAAATACGTTCATTGCAAACAACTGCCACTGGCTCTTGACTACCTCTAACTATAGGTAGTTACCCGTTCAGAACACTGTAAATGAGACTTACTGTGAATTTCTCTGACAGCTGTTAATTTATGTTTACCTCCAAATAATGTTAGGGTTTTTTTTCTCTCGACTTCTCAGCAGCTTTATACTTTCTATTTTGCAGGTTTGTTTTCCACATCAACCCTTCCTTCAGTGATCTTCAGTGTAGTCCTGAGAAACTTTTATGATTGTTTTAAGCATTTCGGAGTTTTTTTCATTATTTCCTGGACAGAATGAAGAATCAGATAATTTGAAGGCTGAGCAAAATGGACTGAGACATATTAGGGTTTTGTTACAGCCTAGCTAGGATTTAGCTCAGCCTCTCAAACTTCCTAACAAAGGACATCTGTGTTGGACGTATTTCATATATTACACCTCACAAAAAAGACATCTGATTTTTTAGAAGTAAAACACAATGGCAGTCCGTGGTTTTGTTTGTCGCAAAGGCTGTGACTATGCTAGCAAATTAAAAGGTTGCGGGCCACGAGAGCTAGAGACTCGAAGCCCGCTGCTTACCCTGTTAACTTGTCGTAAGCAGAGACGCTGCACTTGGTCCAGGCCAAGGAGCGTTCTCCCAAGCCACCCTCGGCGCGGTTCAGGGGTTGGCTCAGCCCCAGCTGACAATGCAGATGCAGCCGTCCAGTTCTGGTGGTTAAAAGTGTTTAATAATATGGACATGGCCACCGGCATGAGGCAACTGGCCTCAGAACCAGAGCGGGCACTAGTACTCTGCAGTTTACTGGTATGGGTAAGATTCAAAGTCAAGGAATACAGCCACAAGTACGCCTTACCTTCTGCGTACTGGGATTCAAAGTGTTACTGTCTGTAAATATGCCACGACCTGTCCTCCTACGGAGAGTCCTATGCTACTAGGAACATCCAACAGTGAATGAACGGAGAGGCATGTGCACCGCGCTGCTGGAGGGAGGAGAAAAATCCAAGGATGCTGGCTGCTTAAAAATTTCAAATTGAAAATCAGGATTGGGAGTATACATGAACAACACGTTTCAGAGTTGCACTTTATCTGATGAAATTTTGGATGCACCGAGAGTGGTGGACTGTAAATCAAAAAGTCAGTTTCAGTTGAGGGGGGTTTCTAGTTTTACTTGATTGTTCATTATTTAGTTTAGATTAAAAGACCCAAAGAAAGGGGATTTAGGACGTCTGATTTGGACTGGTTTTGTTAGGACTTGTAAAGGACTCCAAAAGAAAAGGACTTTGGAAAAAAACAGAGCAGAGGAGCTGCTATGTTTTTAGAATTTAAGAAGTGTGGGGAGTTTTGTTTTTAAATGGGATTAGGTAGGTGAATACCTCTTCCTGATTTTGGGGGGTTTTTTTAAGAGCATTTACTACTTTGAAAATAAGGTTTAAGTAGTAAGTTAAACAGCGCTGGGGCTCGGGTCTGGGCATTAGAAATCAGCTGCCTATGTTGTTAAAATGGTCAGCAACTGCTACGCAGGGTCTGAGGAAAAGGAATGTCCTCCTGGGGTTTGAGAACTTACTGTAATGTTTAACCCTCAGTAACCAGAAACGTCGATACTAGAACTTCAGTGGGAACCTCTGTGATTTTAAGTTACTGACTCTGAACTCTGGCCTAAATCAATTCTTCGTAACTTGGGCATTTACCTGAAGGATGGAAAGCTGATGCAACTTTTTTCCAAGGGACTGTCCAATTTTTAAATTTTTTTTTTCCAATTTTCAAGTGGCTCTCCATCTTCTTTGAGTTTGCTATAGCACAGGTGACTTACTTACCCCTGACTTCTGCTGGTTCGTCTGCTACTTTCTCTCTATGCTCCTTGTTCATCCCTTAAAAACAGCAAAATCACAACTAGAAAAACCTGACAACTAGCAGGCTCTGCAGGAAATATTTTTGGTGATTTATTAGGCAACTCTCTTTTCTGTTTGTACAAAACAAATTTTCCAGAATTCCCTGAAGCTTAACTATGTCTTGAATTTTAAGCTTTAATTTGAGAGATAAAGATTATGTTCTGATGAAATTGTGATCAACAGGATCCACGTGATCCTTTCTTTAAAAAGTCAGTATATTATTTTCAATGTTACCTAGATTTCATGTGGATAATTCCTCTTGCAGCTCAACGGAACATCCCCACCTTGTTCTTCTCAAACCCTAATGATTTTTATGAATTGTATTAGACTACGTGGGAAAAATTATGTTTTCTATTTTTATTTCTCAAATTGTGGGAATTTGATGTTTTACTTTGTTGCTTAGAAGAAAGTAAACTGTGAAAACCTCAGCTTTCATTTCTAATAAATGTCTAACAGATAAAAGTTAAAACATGGCCCAACTGGTTTTTTTAAGAACAAAAATACCTTGCATGCAAGCAAAAAGAACCTTGGTATTTTTAGATAAGGATTTTGGAGGGTCCCAACTCCTCAAATGCTGACCTGCAGGTTTGGCACAACTTATATTTTAACTAGATGATTCCGACTTTTGTTGTATTTAGGTGGAAAGGTCAATGAATCCTACAGAGTCATTTCTCTTTTAAAGCACTTTAAAACATACATACGAAAACCCGGATACATGGACTAAATAAACGTAGCTTTATTATAACCAGAATAACCAGCTCCAAAATTAGAACGATGTATTATAACCCGAACAATGAACTCCAAAATTAGAACGACGTTAAAAATAACTACCTGTATGTTTTCTTAAATGCTCAGTCTAGTCTTTGTAAGACATCGTGTTTCTTTACATTAGTTGATTGAGTTTTAGTGCTATTCAGTGCTTTACTTATAAGGGCCTGCCGAGAGGCAATTAGTAGTAGTCAAACTTGACGCTGAAAGACCAAGTTAAATTCCTTTTTCATTTGCTCTTGGAAGTCTGAGCTTTAATAAAACACACACGTGCAGAAACTAGCAGTGTGCTAACGCTCCAGAGTTGCTGCAAGAACAGCCACCAGTGGCGAGCTGACCCAGAGATGGGCAAGAACGTGTATAACAGCCTAACTATAAAATAATCTTTAGCTACCCCCATTCCAAATGTAGATACTTCATTTTCCAGCAAAAGCTTCTGGGTGCCAAAAGACTTCCGAGTGTGCCCAAAGCTGCCCGTTCTGACTAGCTCAGGATCCACAAATCTGCTTGTCTCGCTTGCGCACCCCACTCATGGAGCACTTCCAGAGCACGCTTACCAAATTAGGTCCCAACCAAAGCGGCAGTTGCACCTTTCATCCAACAGCATTGTAGTTTTCATCCACTTGGGTGTGCAGGGGGATCCACCTTCAGTTCAAAGTTTTCCATGGGGAAGAGAAAACATTATTGTGTACCTCTGAAAGAATGAGCTAGCCACCTGGGCAGATATCCTTGAAGGAGAGAGGGGTCTTCTTAGCCTCTGTTAAATAAGCTGCTCCCCTTCGCATAGGAAAACTACAGATTTGTTGAGCTAGAATGAGCACAATCTTTTAATCTTCTGGGAGGTCCTCACCTGAAAAGGGAGGCATGTGTGCCAGTCTCCACCTTATAGTAGTGGTATTAGGCTAAAAAGAAGGAAGCAAACAAAAAATCTTAACCACCATGACGTATATGCGTGGTCATGCGCAGTCTAATCACACTTCCTGTCTCTGGTCCTCTAGAACCTGTAAAATCAAGAGATTGATTCAACAATTTTAGATCAGCTGTCACCTTACACAGTTTACACGCCAATGAGGACACCGTGCCTGCTTGGCATACCAGAACTCTTCTACAGTTTACCTGGGGAAACTGAACAAATTAAAAATTACCCTTTCAAGGCACCAAATAGGTGCTATAGAGCAATACAAAATACCGAGAAATCTGGATCAGCAGCCCAGTGTTTTCTCAAAAGACTGAAGAATAAATGAAGCTCAGACTCTCAGTGATGTGTATTTCGTGGATGACTGACAAATCGCATATGCTACACAAAGTAGGCACTGTCAGCCAAGTGGTTCAATGCTAACAGCACTCAAATCTTTACTGTAAGTGCAAATATTGCTTCTACTCGCACTACATCATGACTATTTTGGGGAAAGCAGATATTTCAACTACACAGAAATAAAAATACTTTGCAGCTCTAAATGAAATCAAACAACGCTAGAAGGAAATGCTCAGGAGAAACTAAGGATTGTCTTAAAGCTAGCAACGCAGCGAGACTGTGTTGGATCAGACTAATGATCCTACTAGTTACGTGTGTGTACTGTCACTGGATGCTCTTACCTATAGAAGCATCAGTTCTTCTGAAAACTGCTAAAATCCTTCTTTTGGCAATTTCTGAGGCAAAAGTAAAGCTGGGATGGCTGTATTTTGTGAGGGGGAAACCCCGTAATTTCTAATTTGAAATCTTTCAGCTATCTCAGTTCTTGAACTACGTCCTAGAGTTTACAGAAGACCCTGCTTTATCTTCTCTGAAATAGAGAAATTTTGTATGCCATATCTAAAATGTTACCTCCTCCACATATTTTATTCCATTTCCTTGGTCTTTAATATTTTTTCTTGATCCTAACTATTTTCCTCACATACCTCTGAACTCTAATTCTTTGGAGATAAGGTGAAAGACTCAAATGCAGTATTCCAACAGAAGATGTGTCATCGTTTTGTTTCACTGGTTTCATATTAAGAGTTCTAGAAGAAAATTACCATATTCTCAATGCTGAGTATGTAATAAATGGAATGGTCTTTTAAAAAGATTTACTACTGGCTATCGAATAGAGCTTTTTTTCTTATATTAGGTTAGAAGCCCATAAGGAGCATGACTGACTCGTATTATTTCTTCCAATAGAAGATTTTGAATGTAACATCATGAAATTTTACATGTTACAGAATACATTGTCCTGCTTATCTCTTCTCTGGGTAGATGTCTCTGATATTTCTTATGGCCTCCTCTGGTTTTATCTAAATTGCACAATGAGTATCTGTAAACACTGAAATATTTTTCCTTCGGCCTTTCCTGTAATTATATATTAACAAGTATATCAGACTATATCTGATAACAATATGACAGAATCTCCTACTTTATTACACAGATGTAAATCTTTGTCTACTGTATTAACTTCAGGGAAATTCTAAGTCTATACCAAAGCTACTGAAAACCAGCCCCATTCTGAAGAGTCAGACAATTAATCCCTCATCTGTATTTTAAAAAGTTGCATTTCTAACAGGCTACTACTGCAATTGAAAAAATCAAATCCAAACCCCCAATCACAAATGGCCCTCAAACTTGGTTAACAGAAATCTAGATTTTCATTTAGGGAAACGGGAAGATTAAATAGTCACTGAAGGACACTAATAAATTGCCTCTTAATAAACTTTATAATTTATCAATATAAATAAAATCTGTCACTTAAATCTTCCTAGACTTAGAACTCTAATAGGAAACCAGTGAAACAAATCAATGATACATCTTATTTTGAAAATCTTCTGCTCAAGAAAAATTGCCTTAGCATATCGGAATACCTTTCTAGAAAGTACGCAAGCAGCAAACGGTTTCAAAAGTTTTCTAGAAGTGATAGTGTAAGAACATAATTGTCAATATACAAAGCAACATAGTGAACATTCTTTTTTTTCTGCTCCTATATTCATTATGGAGTAGCTCTCTTCTAAACTACACCCTGTATATTAATTTTTTGAAAGCTCCACTTAAAAACCCCAACCTAATCCTTAGAATTCGCAGAAAACTTTGGAGACTGATATCAAACGGGTGTGCAACTCAACGTGGCAAACATCCAAGATTCTCTGTGAAGAACAGCCCAATAGCAAACAACTAAGTACAGCGGTTTAATCGTCTTCTCAAAATCCTCTAGATAATTAAGGCATGTATTCAGCATAGAAAGTTGTACTGTCAAACTGATCCAGTAACTTTAATTGAAGCTCTTTTACAAAATACAGGAGCGCAAATTAAATTGCTTTAAAACAAGACAAAAAAACGCCAAACAAAAAGCCACCGTAAAACAGTGGAATTCCTTTATTCAGTAGGAATTATGTAGGTGTAATTCTTAGTTTCCCTTTATAAGGGAAGTTTTTTGTATTCAAAGATGTGATAGTGAAACCGAAAGAATGTCATGGCTGGTGCAATTCATATTTATTTGGGTAACAACAAACTAAAGAGGTTTTTAGGGTCATTGCATGAATTTCAGCCAGACTCATTTACTGCTCTGAATATAACCGGCATGTAGATCTAGTTTCAGAAGCTTGCTAGTAAATTCACAGCTTATTAATTTATTTTTACAGAAAAATGAATGATGTTTTCCTAAGTGACTTGATTTCGCTTTACTTCTCTAGCTGCACATGAGAAGAACACCTAGAAACGTGCTTTGTCAGAGGTTAATCTATTTGTGTGCTTTTATCAAATGTTAATTTGTCAATGCTGCTGGTGGTTTGGGTAGTGCAAACAGCTAATTCCACGCTCCTTTTCACCAACAGGGAGAAGCGAGCGAAAGGAGAAATAGTGCATTTTGGTTGGCGTGGGAAGACACCCGCCTCCTATGGTAACAGGTGCACTGAAAAAGGAAATAAAGGTAAAGAACAGAAGCATACGGTTCGCTATTTAGTGTCTGGTATGGGCAGAACGCACAGCAGCTAAGCACTCTGTAGGGAACTCCACAGCTGAAAGTTCACGTAGGTTACCAACGCAGGGTGCAGAAAGGGTATGTTGTTGGCACGAAGCGTGAACAAGCGAGTATTTAAAAGAATTTTGATGTGAAGCTGCTTAGTTAAATTGTAGGTTATTGCTTAAAACTGCGGAAGGAATTTACTCCTAGTGGTACAGTATTTTGGCACACTCAGTTCTTTCTGCAGGTATTTAATATACATGGTAATAATAAAAAAAAGTTGGCTGGCCTCATAAATACAATCACTTTTGCCCTTGTCAGATTAATGGTTGGTTTCAAGAGTAAGAATCGACAGTCACAAAAAGGCAAGCAACTGGTGGTGATAATTCTCATTTGAGGTGAAAAAAAAAAAAAAAATCCCATTAAAAAACCCCCAAACCAACTAAGCAGCAAAACCTGAAGAAAGCTTAGTCGATGCTTTATGTTGCTCTCAACCAACCTTCCCCCCCTCAACGCTTCAGACATTTAGCTACATTGTTCAGCTTGACGATTTACAAACCCTAAATACTTTCCTTTGTCTACAAAGAAAAGGGCAAATTTCACAAGAAACAGAAAGGATTTTCTTATCAATAACTGCCACCATTAAGTCTCAAGTAACACACTTTCTGGTCACAAGCTATTAAACCATACTGATAACTGGTATAAACAATTGTGGGGGAAAAAATATCAGTTAAAAAAAAAAAAAAAACAAAACCCAAACTATCAAGATACAGGAAAGTCAAGAAGAAACCAAAGATAGTACATTCCTATATGTCAAAAGTAACGATTAATTCAAGAGAATTCTAACATATCTGTATTTGGATACTTCCAGTGCTTCAGCACTTTTTGGGGAAAGAGGGAAAAAGGAAGAAGAAGGAAAAAAAAAGTACAAGGCCAAGGTAGGGGAAACAAACAAACAAAAAAAAACCCCAACAAACCAAAACCACAAAAACAAACCCTTGGGATTAGTCCATAACTGACTAAGTTTTATGTATCAACTTTAGCAAAATCTAATGAACTTTATTCTTGCTTTTTTGTAAAATTATTTTAGTGAACGTGCATGAATATTCACAGTTGAAAGTCACAAAATAAAATAGCAGGACACAACATTTGCAAAAAGAATATGTAAAGCTATCAGATGCTGAAACAATCAAATTCCTAGATTAAAATAATCTGAAATTTTCTTTGTAACAATTGTTATAGCTGAAAAAGGAAAATAAACCCATTACTACTATTATTTTTTTTTACTGCAGACCTTTCAGGATAGAAATATGTTCTAAAAATATTAAGTCTCACTGACAAAGCAGAACTGATGTACTTTTACTTAAGGATAATGTAAAGTGACAAGATCACACGAAAGAAAAGGAATTATTTGAAAGCAAAACAATCAAGACAGTAAAAAAATCAGAGATGAGGATATTTTTCTCCACTTGTCTACATAACAAACATCTTCAATTTAACTGCAAGAAGGAAAAAAAAAAACCCTTTAAAAATATCTCTGAAAAATTAATGGAGTATTTATTACTGCCGCAGGAATTCTTAAAATTCATTCTAACGTGCATCACCAAACAATAATAATTCCACATCTTTTATTGTGGCCTGTGTGACTTCCACGTTAAGCCACAAATAAAGAAAAAACCCCATCAGATTTCATCTGTAAAAAGAAGTGGAATGCATGTTTGTAAAAGCTATTTATTAAATATTATTTGTAATACTGTGGTGCTCAGGCTCAAGTCAGGGACTGGGATTCCATTTTGCTTGTGCTCTACAAAAATTAAATAAAAGACACAATCCTTATTTCACTGTCAAACACCAAGAACATTTTGATTCTGTGGGCTGTATTTTAAACTGCATCAGGAAAAGTTACAAGTTGCCAAAAGAACAGGGAAGTTCAATATATTCAGGATAGTTTTCATTTACTTTCAGACTCTTGAAGTGCTAAAATTTCTCTATTCCTTGGTTTATAGTTTTAGTGATGTCATACGTAAGTATACTTTCTTTTATGTAAACATCAAGGGAAATTAAAATGTTAGTCACATTATTCACGTAGCCCTTTGTTGTAAGAACCACCTATGAGACATATTACAATACATATTTTACATTGCTAAGAAAAGACTCAAGTCACTTTATTTTTTAAAATCTTTATTAGATGGTAAATATAATTTTGAAATTGCCATTTCAATTATTTGAAGCGTGGATTTAAATTAAAGCTGAAACACAGAGCGCTTATTGTTATAAAAATTGGGAAAAGGGAGACACCCGTACATTTTAAAATATATCAAGTGATCAAATCTAGTATGCATGCTTTTACTCCTTTAAAAAAAAAGAAAAAATACAAAACACGTTTACCCTAATCATTACAGACCACACGCTAGATTATGATTTTAATGATTTTTAGGACATCTGGTAATCGTGCGTCAAAAATGCATAGCAACCAGGCATCTACTGTATAGTCCGATTTTTGTCGCTTTTTGTAACATGACTTTATGGAAATATGTGACATTTTAGCCTCCTTTCTCTAACCTTCCACGGTTACGTTTGTGCAATAAAGCAGAAGGGTGGCCGCAGCAAGCTTTCTCCCCCTGCCAAGCACAAAGCTCAACGAGTAGGCTCGTACAGCGAGCTCGGAGGCCTTGGAAACATGCGCGTAAAAATGCTCAACTCAGCCTCCCCTCAGTTGCACAGAAATGTGGTTTAAATTGAATTTTGTTAAAAGTTATACAGTTGAGAGCTTCAGGGTCCTTTATGCACAAAATATTCTTTGTCTAGTTTCTACGTAATTTCAAACATACTTTTGGCTTTGCTTCACAAGTTAATTAGTTAATAACGGGGGCAAAATAAATATTAAAAAAAAATGACAGCTTCCCCTGTTTACATCGATCCCCACTGAATTCATTCTTATTGTCCACAAACACACTGGTTCTTGCAAGGCCCCAGCTCGACCCGGAAAGGCACAGATGCACTGCAAACCATAAGGACAAATGACTATGTTCCTGTAAGCCCCTTCCTCATCGGATATGGATTTTGTTTAAAGGTAATGATCAGCGGACGTTTCCTTTGTTTTTATTTTCTTTCCCTTTTTGACAGTAAGCAGCAAATGAACAGTTACAGCACAAACCACAGCGTTTATTCGGTATCGTCAAGCTAGCAAAGCATTAAATAAATAAATGATTTAATCGCGCTCCCTACAACGCTGCAGCCTTTCAGGAACCTTCGGCAGGTTATTGATCCGCTAGCGAATTACCTCCAGGGCAGCCATAGGTTGCAGGCATCGCCATCCCTCGCTCGTCCTCCCGTTGCCAACACTCCTCCTCTGGCCATCGCTCCCAGAAGCCAGGAGATTCGCCAGTCCCGCGAGTCTGATTCGGTAGGCGGCAAGAACAGTGAATAAAAGCGTTATTAGCTGGTTGGGGTTGGGGTTGGTGTGGGGTTTTTTGGTTTTGTTTTGTTTTTTTTTTTTTTTTAAAAGGAAAGTTCTCAAACCGAGCCCCCTGCGAGCCCCTTCGCCCTCCCTCCCCGTGGCGGCGGTGGCGGCCGCCACCAGCAAGCACCCGGCCCCGGCAGCCCCGCCAAACGACGAAGAAAAGTGCGTTTCTGGTTGTTTGGGGTTTGCTGAGGTTCCCCCTCAACTCACCCCCAACCCCAAGGCACGAACCCGGCCCCGGGCACGACGTTGCAAGAGGACGAGCGACGCCTGACACCGGCACTTACGCGCGGATGCCCAAACCCGCGGCCCCCGACGGGCTCTGAGGGAGCCCGGGGCC
>VZTL01055836.1:0-37457 GCA_013400535.1 Scopus umbretta | reverse complement strand
GGTGGCGTAGCAAGTCGTTAACATCATCACAGCTCACTTGAGTCAGCCTTCCCAACTGTATCATGCTGTCCTCTGTACCATGCTTCTTACTTCTGATGTATCAGAGTGTGAATGTTCATTTGTTCTTTTCTAAAAGTGGCAAACTGAAAAATTAATATGGCCTTTCTGGAAGATATTTGCCCGGAAACTTGGGAGTTCTAAGGTTTCTAAACTTGGTTTGGGTAGTTTGCTAGGTAATCTTGAGGCATATAAAGCAGCTTTCGTAACATGCTGTACATAAATATCTACATCAGGAGTCTTTCTGGTTCCTGCTGGCATTTTGTCAAATTTGAAAAGTTCCAAATATGTTGACACATTCTGAACATTTACATTTGGACTGATCAACATTTTCCAGTCAGAAAATATTTAACCGAACTATGTTCTGCTGAAAGACCGACACAGAAAATTCATATCAGCAACAACATGGCAGGTAAAAGAAAAGAAATATATAAATAACTACCACCATGCTCAATGATATATTCAAGGAGAAAAAATTCACAAATGGTAAAGCTCAACAGTAGAATATGCTGTCAGTACTCTGTCATATTAAGAAGCAGCTGCTTTGTGTTATAACACACCACAACAACCTGCTTGCCAACATCCAGAGATATTAGGAAAAATCCCATCCAACCTTAGGAGAATTATAAGCCTGCGTTTTATATTTCTTTATATCCTTTCTATACTTTATATTCTTTCTTTATAAATACATGCTTTAATACACTTTCTAAGCAACAACATTTCCAAGAATCAGAAATCCTCCAAGGCCTGGCCTTACCTTGCCTTTCTTTTCCCTTTATATTCAGCAGAAACCTCCTCTGTTTCAGTTTACATCTATTGTCTGTTGTGTCTCCCACCATGTACCTCTGTGAAGAGGTTGGCTCTGTCTTCTCCATCCCCTCCTGCAGGCAGGGTGCGTCTGTGAATGCCTCCAAAACCTTCCCTGCCCCGGGCTGACCAAGTCCTGCTCCCATAGCCTCTCTTCCCAGGGCAAGTGCTCCAACCCCAGCTGCCCTGGGGATCTCACTGACCTCACCCCAGTTTGTTGATGTGGTGTCTAGATATGTTCCAACAAGTGCTGGGAAAAAGGGAGCTAATTCCCCCTTCAATCTCTTCGCTGTGCCCTTGTTCATGCCACCCATGATGCTGCTGCCCTTGGTGCTGCCAGGGCACTGTGGGCTCCCCTCCACTTGCTGCCACCAGGCCCCAGGAACTTCCCTGCAGAGCTACTCCTGGCCAAACAGGTGCAGCCTGGATGACTGCTGGGGCTCTGCCTGCCCAGGGCAGGGCTTTGCATTTATCCCTACTGAACTTCTTCAGCTTCCTGTTGTTGCATTCCTCCAGCTTGTCCAGCTCCCTGCCCTCAAACTAGCAACTGGCCCCCACAATTTTGTATCATCTACAAATTTCATAAGGGTGCATTTCAGTACCTGGAGAAGGTTCTCTGACCTATTGAGCCATACTTGAGGCATAGTACTCTAACTTTACTTTAGAAGTTCACAGAATTTGCTGATGACAGAGGGAAATTCTGATGTTTCTGGTATTGCAGTTAGTGTACACAGGGTGGGAAATCCAGGCCTCTACCTGGTCTGTAGCCTTTCTCATGACCATCTTATGGGAGGAAAAAAGAATAATATTTAACTACCTATTGTGTCTTCATAACCACATGAGAGAGACAATGGGTCATGTAAGGATGAAATAGAATTCTTAGTTGTCATTACTCCTCTGTAGAATCATGGAATACATACTATAAACTAGCCCTCATTATTTTTACACAAAGGTTTATTATGGAGCTGAAAATACTACTGGATTGTCCCTTTAAATGCAATGAACAATTATAAATCAAATTGCAGAAGTTAGGAAAGCAAATTAATAATTTTCAAGCTTTCATGTCCTGTGAATTATGGTAGTCCGTTTTGTCATGCAGTGTTTTGCTTAGCAACTGTTGCCGAGAAAATCTGCAACTTAATACAAAATTTCAAGAAAGATGACAACCTCTTTCTGTAAATGATCAAGGTTATAATATATATTTCAATTTTTTTTTGCTTCCTGTGTTTTGCTGACTCAAAAATAAACCCATTAGGTTTTCAGGTTGTTTTACATATTTATTTTTTTACTACTGATCACAAATAGGTCATCCAGAAATTACTCATTTAAGGATGCAAGCTGTAAGCCACTAATTTTTCTTTGTGGAGGAAAAAGAAATAGGCCCTATTTTAGAAGAGTAAAGTATCAAGTACTCATGCTCATAGTTTCTTATACTTTGGCAAGTTTTCCAGTACTTTTCTGGATCATGACCAACACAAGGGAAGTATATTCTGTGTATTTTCAGAAGGTAATTCTTTTTTTTTTTATTTTACTTCCCTGAGTCCAGTGGAAATATACAACACATAAAATTTGGTTTGGCTCATGTTTTCTTACAGTAATCCATTGTCAACAAATACCTTAACGAGCCTCATTAATTTATGCTATCCATTGACTCTGAAATCCATAGGAGTAATGGTTGACCAGATACAATGCAGTGATCCCTAAAATTATCAGTATTTAGAAAGCTGGAGATGGTGTAATTTATACAATATGTATGGTGTCTATAAAAAAGACAGCAAACAATAGAGGCTACTACCCTATAAATTACTGTATATTTAATAGTATATTAAAATTATTTTAAAATCTATGAAATAGGTTTTTCAAAATATTACAAGCTGAGATTTACAGAAGAACCTTGACTGTGGAAAAGACACCTCTGAGAAGTCCTATCCAGGAAGTGGAGTGGTGCTGGCTAAGATCTTCCTTCAGTTCATTCCATCCAAGGGTTTAGATTACATCTCTGAAAGAACATCAGAAAGTTTAATTTAGCCATACTTATCTCTTTTGTACTTTTATTTGCAGCTCTACAAAGAGGTTCTTGATTTTTTTTCCTTTGACAAAATAGAACACAAGTAATATTTTGCTTTAATTTTGTCTGGTGTTGGCAGTGACCTCGGTTGAAACTGGTGAACACAGATATATTTATTTACTGAAGGTACTCTTATAAACTAATGAAAGCAAACAAAGGTATCCACGGGACCTCAAACCCAACATGGATATCAGAAGATAGATTTCTAGAATGGATTTCAGATTTCTGAAGCAAGGAAGTGTCCTGAGAAGCTGCAAGAGTCTCTTAAAGTAAACATTACTGGATGCTGGACTCTAAAAGGCAACATCCTCTGGGAAAAGGCAAGTGACAAATCTAGGCTTTTTTATCAAAACGGCGAATGTGTTACTCAAGATAAGAAGGGGGTGGACGGAAAGCAGTAATATTAATTCAGTATGGATTTTCCAACTTTTACTATTCCTTTCCAGAAGTACAGTTTTTAATACGCCTCTGCCTACTCTTTCCCGGGGAGGAACATCCCTGTTAATGGAATCTTTGCATGTAAATGTTTTGGTTTAGTAGTACCCAGATTAGGTGTGCAGTCCATTATGTACTATTTGTCTTGCTGTGGATTCAGGGATAAAATGAGCAGTCTGTTGGTGAAGTCATCTGTTACAAATCACATACGTAATATAATTAAATACACTCATCCAAAAGGTCTTCGTAAGATGTGTTTCCTTCTCACTCAAACCCAGTAATTACAACAACAGATTCTGAGGCATAGTACAATAAATTATAAGTAGGAATAAAATTTAAAAGTTCACAATTGCAGAGTATCAGACATCTCTGTGTTAATGCAATCTCAAAATGTCAGCTTTGGTGTGTTCTGCTATTACATTGTTAATAACTTTCAAGACCTTGTCCATGCAATTTTCAAAAAAATTAATGAGAGAACATAATACACACAATGTTACAGCCACAGACTTCCTGTAGTAAGTTTTTTACACAGTTCCTATAGTAAGTTTTTTTGCACAGTTTCTTACTTTCCTATAGTAAATCAGTAAACCTATGTGTTTTATGGAGTCATGTTCTATATTTTATCTTTAGTCCATAGGTACAATGTTGATATATATCAGAGAACATATTTGAACTACTGGATGCCATTTTGTGACTCATATGATCCAATTCATGAGCCCATTCAACTCCATACTCTCATCCATTGCTGCCATGTGGTGGCAGATTTGACAGAAAATCTTTGAAAAACCAATGCCCTTTTAGACCGGCAAATGAAAGCTAGCTGGGATGCTCAAAGGTACTCCAAAGAAAACTTGAGACCCTTTTGAAAGTGGTGTGGTGATATATATATGAAGTTAACTACATCTCAGGCTTTGTTTGATTGGGGTCTAGAGATAAAGAACCATCTGGTACATTTTCATTACTTATCATAATATCTTTGTTGAAAAAAATAATAAAACCTCATTATGAAGTACATTCTGTAATATTAAAATCTAAATTGTGAAAAGCACAAGAAATTAAAAAGTGTAATGAATATAACACATTGTGCAGTTAAAGATGAAATTAAATGCAAATCAGTTGTTAAAATGACAGTAATAGGACACATTGTTCTACTTAAATTTTGGGATAAAAGTTACTGTAAAAAACATTCTATCAACCATATAATTATCTATAGATTGGACAAGTAGGAAAAATAATCAAAGTTTAATATTTTGTATTGCATATGTACAGATTAGAATAACAGAATTATGTATTTTACTATGAGGTAGATTAATAGGTTAATGAGGTTACTCATAATGTTTTACAGTTACTTTTAAGAACTTTCATTTAGGCCCCTAATCATTTATCAAACTAACTGTTACTTGAGAAGCCAGGTGAAAAAAAATTACCTGTAGTCATGGACTAATGTGTTATAATTTCTAAGGGCAGTCACAACTGGAGCAGACAAGATTCTAAGATGCTCTTCTTCCCTCTTCTGATGTCTAGCCAGCACTGAGGCTGAGCATGCATGCCCACTGTATGTTACAAGGGACACTGTATGCACAAAAAAACAAATAAACAAAAAATCCCAGGTTAATTCATCTTATAAGAAGATAGATGACAAAGGCATCAGTGACTATTTCTTTGTGTACCATTTATTAGTGTTAAGAAAGTTATTTATGTAAACTATTTGACTTATTGATGGAGGCTAATTCTATAATCCTTGAATGCTCTATTTTAAATATGCCCCCAATGTCTTCATAAGATGAACCTTCTTATTGTTTCATAACAGTCTCAGTTGATGTGATACAGTATTTTTTTTGATACAATATATAAGTCCTCTGGCAATCTTTCCTTTAAGCAAAAGATGTTTTAACATAACATCATTTTGCAAAGATAAAGGAAAAAAAAGGGAATTTTGAAAAGAGACTGAGGAACAGAAGGATAAAGAAAATAATTGGTTAGTACGAGGTTTGATTTGCCATCAACTAGCTGAAAAATGTGACTGACTTGAACAAAAAATGTGAGACCCAGCATTAAAATCACTGAGGAACACTGAGGTAGTAACTACTTTCTAGAATCATACTTGTGAGCGTGTTCAATATACTCCAGTACAGCATAAATTAAATAGAACAAAAATTTAGGCCATGTTATACAGGGAAGTTATGTAAATTATGTGACAAGAAGAAACCAGAATGGTCTCTCTGAAGGAAAACTACATACCGATAAATAGGTGCTTAAAGAGCAGGAATGGTAGAATGATAGATTCTTAAGTCTCTCATTTAACAGTCTCAGGCATAAGGTTTCCATTTAAGCAAAATACTTTTTTGGTTTAGTGGACTAAAAGTGATTCTTTTAAGATCCTAAAACCTAAAGGCTTAGTGAACATAGATTCGAGGGAGGGGGACAGGGGACAGGACAAACCACTCCCCCAAAACCCTCAAAAGCAACAAAACTGATAATAGAGTTTAACAAATCTGATAATAGTGTTTGTAATAGAATGCATGTTTATAGATTACCAGTACAGATATTACACCGGATAATACCTGTTCTCTTGTAAATTGTTATAGTGACTTCATCTTTACCCATGCTTATGTGTTTCCACTTTTCATTTTACATTTCACTGATATATGCTACTCGATAATATCAACCACAGTATATTAGTCTACATGATCTAATCCTGCATGTTTAAGAAAAGAAAACCCAGAGTGTAGAAACTGCAAATGCAACCTTGCTGTATATAATTATCAATGATATTTTCAGAGTATCAAAATCCAACCATAGAGGTTAATCATGCAATTGAGAGTTGCATATTTCTCTTTTTATGATGAGAAAAGCTGTTGTATTTTGTATCGTAGGAAAGATTAAGAATAAAAGTAAACTGTTCCTGTGAGAAAATCTTGAAGGACCTGAAAATCGTTTCTTAGTTTTTTGGCACTTTCCTGGCATTCTAAGAAGAAAAAAGTCTTCTTAGAATATTGTATTTTCCTTGCTGTTATTTTCAATAATATTTTCTAAATAAGTTATTACAATAGTAATAAAACTATGAAATTATTTTACTTAGAGCCATATATATTAACTTTTTAGAAAGCTCCATGAACTGTGTGTGTAAACATCTACATATTAACATCTGTACTTAAACATAAAAGAGTATAGCACTTTTTACACAAATTTTACTACAGTAAAATAAACAGAGCACTAGGAATTAAACCCAAATGTAGCTTTCCCTAAATGCCAATGAGATCACTGATGGCTTCACTGCATAACTTGAACAATGCTAAAGAAGATACATTTCTCCAGAAATACACATACCCTAGACATTTTACCTAAATGGAGAAATCCATCTTGTGTCATCAGGACAGTTACTGAACATCCCAGGACATTGTCTGAGCAGCAAATAGACCAAATGTCACAGCTCAGTCAATCTGAATGAAAATAATAAACCAGAATGTTTATTGATTTATAACAGTATTACATACTGGAAAAGCATAAGAAATGAACAGATTGGCAGCATCCCAAGTACAGCTGAGTTTCATTCAAAGCTTGATCTTCATTGTGTTGAAGGTATCATTGCTAAAGGAAGATGTTCTTGCATGTGCCAGTCAGCAGTTTGCTCAGACATGATTTCATGTCTGCATTCACACTGTCCAGGTGATTAAGTTTTTATGAATTTGAGTGACATATTGATGGCGATTATTTCAAAATAAGCAAACAAAATTTCAGTGGCATGGATCAGATTTATTCCATTCTAAAACCAAATGAACTCACCAAGATACTTTAATTTTGCAGGCCCAGCCCTTGGAAAACCCATACCGTGCTGTACTCAAATCAGTAGATTTGCATTGTTAATTCTGAGCAGCACCTTCCCTGGCTTCAGTGATAAGAACAGATACAGAATGTGCCTATTGCAAATAATTTCTGTAAGACCTGATTTTGAGATACTTTCTGATCTTCTAATTGTAGGAATGTCCATAGACCTTAGATATTTGGTCATCTTTTGAAATTATAGACAGCTATAAGCCTAGGAACAACTCTTGAAAATGTGCATAGTTTTGTAGGTTCTCTAGGTAAGAGACAATTCATTATAATAATACCCACAGCTGTCTGCAGGACATGCAAACCCTCCTGGTAGAAGGCTGCAGGGAAAGATAACATTTCACTAGCTGTGTTTAAATCATGTTTTCATAACAGCAGTGTAACTCAAATTTACAGTATAAAGTAACTTTCATCCATAAAGACCCCAATGTGCTACATAAAAAATTAGCTCACCTCTAAGATAGAATATGGAATCTTTTTAAAGGTGTGCCCCAACACCAAACACAGACAGAAAGTGAAGAAAAGGAACATACCACTTTCAAAGGACTTAGGACATTCTAAGTAAGCCAAATATAATTGCTTTAAATAGAATATGGCTGAAATCTAAGCTTACACCTCTTCCTCTTGAAAAAAATTATCACAGAGTCTGTAATGATGGGAGATAGTCAAAACCTAAAATACCATCTTCTCATATCAGTGTGGCATACTGGTTATGTTGTGACTGAGAAAGTACTGGACAATACTTTCTGCTCTATTTGTTTAATGTACTCTGCAATATTATTGTCATAACTGTAGTGTCTGAGTCCTTTACGGAAGTGCATAGAAGCAGTGTGACCAGCATGTAATTGTGTGTTTACTAATTACTAATTACTAGTAATTACTAATGTTTATATGGTAGCAACAATTAATATCAATAATAGATGTTCCTTGGAGGAATAGTGCTTCCTGCAACCACTTCTGAACCCCTAAATCTTTCCAAGGGTACTGTCTAGCATGGGAATGGAAAAGGCTTAAGTAAGAGAATTTGCCTGCATTGAAGGAATCTTTCAAAATTATTCTTTATTTCTTTTGCCCTATTTTTAATGCTGCAAAGGTTTTTATAGAATGCAGAATACCTGCAGAAATATTAATTTAAATTCTACAAAGAATTGCATATGCCATCTACTGCAGAAAAGTAGTTAATACTTAATAAACCAACACACACAACACAAGGGAAATCAATCCTATTAAGTGTGAATAGCTAAAAAAGGCATTGGAAACCAGTGTGGTTAAGTAGTAATAGATAGAAAAGGTTGTTAAAATTATAATCCTCTGGAAAAGAGAAGCATGGGGATAGCTGTTGAGAAAAATAAACTAATACAGGTTAAGAACAATAATTAAAGGGGCAAAAACATACACAGGATGCCAAAATTACAGCATATTGTTCAGCTGACACAGTGAAGGGATTTGCACATATCTGCAGCATGTGAAAAATAACCAAAGAAGGCACTGAAGAAGAAAACATGAGGAAAAATACTGCAAGGTACAGTATGCATGGTGAACAGTTGAATTTTTTGCTGTGGTATAAAGAAGCCCACATGAAATCCTGAGGTACAAAGGAAGGCTGGGGAGGCAGAACAAAAGTGACACATATCTATGCTTCTAAATTCTCAATTATTTTCTAGAATAATTAAAAGGATAAAAATGCTTCTATTTACTGATGTTCCCTTTAAGAGTTTGGAATAATGAGACATTGGGATTATCCAGCAGGTCCCTCCTCTAATCCACTATTTCACAAGAGAAAGAGTTCAAACAATATATTTTTTGGCCAAACCTTCATCTAGGAAAGGAAGGAAATCTGGTTCTAGAGTTCTATGTGCCAAAGTCTGAACAACTACAGAAATACATGGAGAAGAAATGTCCCTGGCCCATATGTGCATGTTTTTGATGTGATCATTCACTGATTGGAAGCCTTAGTCTGATTAGATAATATTTATTGATGAATCTTTATTGCCTTTGAGCATCTCTTGATCCCCCTTTGTTATTCCATAGAGCAATTTTCTTTAGAAAATAACATCAGTAACCTCAGTCTTCTGTTTGTCTGAGATTTAACTTGGAAAGTAAAAATTAAATTGTTTTAGAACATATTCTCTGTCTTCTCCTCCATTTTCCCCACTTGGCCTTAGCAGCAGCAATAGGAGGACTCTGCACATACTTGTTTCCATCTCTCTCCCTTGTACTTAAATCTTAACCAAGTCTAAAAAGTTCAATTAACTTATGATGCTGAGAAGCATTGTCCTGGAGCTGCTGTATAGACTTCCCATTTGCAACAGAGCAGGATCCAGGGAGGACCAAAGTTTTACTTGCATTTCCATTTGTGAAGAAAACAGATGCTGATTAATGGGGTGTTTGGAACCTGTAGAATCAATAAGTATGTAACATGTTTTTTCATATTCTCCTAATTTAGGACCATGAAAAGGCTGCAGTCCCAGCATACTCTGCGTGTTCCGTAATTGACTGAAGATTGAAAGTTTCCAAGATTCAAGGAAAGAGAGTGAGAAAAAAGGGAGTTACACCAAATACCTAACAAAAGAAAAGCATTAGAGAATAAAAATTGATAAATTATTTAAGTAACAGATGTTCTGAAAGTTGTAGTACTAGTACAATTAGTTAATTCAATGAGCAGACTACGCAGATAATTTTCTCTTTTCCTCTGTTCTCTCCACATCTTTTCACTTTTCGCTGTAGATAAGTGGCAGTGATAAATTTTCTACTGGAAAAAGTTAAGTGAAGGGAATGGATAGATGGTGATGAATTCAGGATTCTTTTATCTGTGACTTTTTGATCAGTGTGAAAATATTTATACTTACAAGGCAAAAGTGTGTTGCTTTTAAGTAATTATTCCATATTTTTTCATGGATTTTATAATTCACAACATTTCTCAGCTAATTTTATATTGCAAGACCTAAATTCCATAGTTCTTGCCACATTAGCAAATTCTTTTCTATGGCATTGACAGGTATAATTAAATGGAAGATGCTTTGCTGTAACAGAGAAAATAATCTTTTTTTGAGGAGCTCAGAAACTGTCCTTATGCCTTCTGCCTAATAATATTGTGAAGATACAACTTTTACAAAAGAATATGTTAATAATGGAGATAAAATAACTGCCCCTTCTGCTCTTAAGATGACATGTCAGGGTTCACACAAGTTATTCAGAAGGCATAATATAAACTGTTGTGAGTATTGCATATTTTNTTGCATATTTTTTCTTCACATTTCTATTGAAAATCTAATTCCTTAATTTTATGTGTATGGAATCTGTCAAAAATGCCTTTTCAAGTGTATCAAAAATATTTGTTATTAATATTAAATTCATATTTTTATATTCATATTAAATTCACCAAATATTTTTAGTAATAAAATAACACAGAAAAAAAAAATCATTGTCCTTATTTTGACATTGATATAATGTCTGACTAGAATTTCTACAGACTCTGTTGATCTAAAGTGGATTCTAAAATGGATTTTAAACACCAAAATAATTCAATTTGTGTTAATCATGAATCATTTAAACTGTGGTTTTCTCATTAAATTGAATAATCTATTGTTTGGATAGATCTGATGAGCAGTTGATGATGCCTACCTTTTTAACCAGTTTCAGGGCCTCTGACTCATTTCCATATTCACATATCCAGCTGGCTTAAGCTGATCTATAAAATCACCTCATCACCCCTGCCTTTACTAATCATTGCTTAGATTGTTACCGGTTTGCATGAAGGAGAACAGAGCAGAGGAAGAACCTGCTGTGTACAAGAATGCGAGTGATCAGGTTTTCAAGTTATTCTGTGTGCAAGAATCCTGATCTGAGTTGTTTTTCCATGGTCAAAAACATCTGCTGTTAGTACTAATGTAGCTCGTTAATCATCACTTACATTCCCAACCAATTAGCTTACTGAACCATGCTGGGTCATATCTGGTGACATGATCCTGTAACCTCTGATAAGTTCCTGGGAGCTGATTGTATCAGGTCTTACGAAGAAAAAGACGAAGAAGACAAAGAAGACAAAGAAGAAGAAGACGAAGAAGAAGAAGAACAAGAAGAAGAGACTACTAGTTGCAGAGGAATGTGTGATGATAGTTACCTCATCTTTCTCATGTTGACATCCTAATGATTCCTGTGCTGCCAGTACAGATTATATATACTTTCTTCATCTCAAACTCACACTAAATCAAAGCAGCTGTCAAGGAGAAAAGAGACAGATCCAAATACAACCTTCTGCCCTTTCTGTCTGCATTATGACTCTGGGAAACTCTAACAGTTTTGTCTATCCTGGACAAGTATAGCTCTGAGAATAGTCTGGCCACAAGGACTTCCAACATACATTTTAATTCACTTAGAAAAAGAAGAGAATAAGTAGTATCTAGCTATGAGGTGTCTTTAACATTTCTGAAACAATTTTAAACTGCAATCATGTACTTTAACTAGTACAAATAACAATTATAACTGTCACTGCTAAATATTCTTTGTAGTACATATTTTCCAGCTGAACATCAATTTGTTAGTTTATAGTTGCTTACATCAAAAGTTGTGAATTTTCAGTGATCTATATACATGTTCTCATAATATAATTAAATTAATATTTGCTAAAAATATAATTAATATAATGAATTATATTAATGCATTAACTGATAAATCAATAACAAGTTTTCTTATTAATACTTTTCAATAGTATAAACAAACTCACTGGTAAATGTTCTCATATAATCCTGACCTTAACAAATGAATAGAGAAAAGATCTATTTAAAGCCTTGAAAGAATTTTAAAGGAACTTTAAAATCTATTCTAGTAAGTTTCTTTTTACTGCTTGACTGTATTTTTGAGAAGATATATAGGGGTTTTTTTTCAGCATAGTCACATGTTTCAGCATTGTTACATGTCTCATTCAGTGATAAAATAATTTATTCTACTTGCCATTCTGACTAATTTCCTGGACTAATACAAAACCCAAGAGATTTTAATTCACTGACAATTCCAAAGAATGGGAAAGTTAAGGAGTAATGAGAGGTAAGTCATAATTGTTTCATATACACCTAATTTTCTTCTCAAACCAGGATGTTAGAGGTAGTGGTTGTCTCTCAAGGAAATCTTAGCGAGTAGATGATGTAAAAGCTGCAATTTTTACAGGAGATATGAAAAATTACACATTTAAGTACAAGAAACAGGAAATACTAAATGCTAAATATTCTTCTATGTAGTGTGAACCTTTTCAAATTATTCAAATTTTGTATCAAATTTCAGCTGTGAATTACAACTAAACCAAAATAAAGCTTTCTACTAAAGCACCTTTCTGCGTGCATGAAAAAAAATTTACACCAAATTATTTAGAATTTAATGCCTGCATTAACATTAACAGAAGTGATGCTGCCAAGTCTGCTTAAATAAACATTAATGTGTATTAACTACGGAGACAATGAAATAGATGTACACAATTACTGTAGTCATACAACAGTTAGGATTTTAAAGCCATTGGAAGACATATTTGTTTTTCTTTATACTATTTTTTTGCTTCTTGACTGTAACTGTTTCCTGTCTGAAACAGTTTGTCTTCCTAGAGTCCCATGGTTGAGCAAGAACTGTGGAAGTACAAGCATCTAGATCCTAACCAATGTCATTATGGTTCTTCCTTACAAAGGCACAGAGAGATATTTT
Organism: Scopus umbretta; assembly: GCA_013400535.1. NCBI lineage: Eukaryota > Metazoa > Chordata > Aves > Pelecaniformes > Scopidae > Scopus > Scopus umbretta. The sequence continues at coordinate 24,565 of VZTL01055836.1, read as the reverse complement.
TCTTGCACGTTTTTCTATCTGTAATCTAGACAACAATTACATGTTTCCAAACTGCATAGCTATTTCAAAAACAAATCAAACCACAGCAAAAGAAAGCTGAATAATAATTTAAAAACAAATTGAAATACTACAAGCAAAATAATAAAAAAAACATTAGCTCCATTGATGTCTGTAGCTGTCAAGATCTGTTTATGTTTCAGATATTATTCTGAAAAAAAAAACCCCAAAAAAAAGGAAAGAACTTTCATGTTGTTCCTTTCACTTTATTCTATATTACTCAGGTAGCTGGTAAAAAACCATATTTTTTTTGTTTTCTTTTCTTTTCTTTTCTTTACACGTTCCTCCTTAATTGTTTTCCAAATTATTTTGACTTGACAGGAAATATTGGAATTTTGTTTTTTTTTTTTTTTTCATTACCCATGATGTAATGAAGAGAACAGTGAGCTTCTGATGGCATAACAAATGTAGAAATAAAGGAATTAGGACTTTCAAGATCTTTACAACATAAGCTCATTAGAAGTCTAAGTACAGTCTATGAATGGCACAGTTATTTCTTGGTGTCCTTGTGGATTTCAGAACTAAATTGCTGTTATTGAAAAGCAAAACAGAAAATCTCTGAGATGGGATTGATAATTAAGTCTGAACTGTAGGTCAACTTTTCAATAAAAGCTAATTTATTTGCCTATAATTTGTCTATTCCACTTGTTTAAGTCAAGAGACTTTGAAAGCTAGAAACTGAAGGATATGTTTGTATTGTGTTCACAGGTGTGCTTGGAGCTTTTTTATATATAAATATATACATTTGCACCATTCTTCTGTTCAGTTAATTAAGTGAAGTGTTAACAGCTGTGAAGGTGTGAGGGACTGTGGCCTGCAAAGTCTGCCCTGGGTACATGCTCAAAATGCTCCTGCTGTCCTGGACGCACTGGTGTCACCATGGGTGCTCCAGCTGTATCTAGTATCTGTACATAGCTGTTGCACCTTTCTTTGACTGAGACAGAAACACACTGTTACAGGTACAGTGATTTATACCTTTATTCAGAGATTATGTGTAATAGGTGTCTGTGTAATAGCCTCTTAATCTTCTAAAATACAATCCTTTTTTCTCTTGCATCAGTTTTACACCCCTATGATAGTGTTGGCTTTGCTTGGTTTACATCTGATTTACACTGTGGCAAAGGACAACCAGATAGATATTAACAAAATCCTTCTAACTCCTAGGATGGTAAAGTGTAAAGATCTACACACAAGATTGTAGAAAATCTTGCACGGTATGTTTTTAAGATGAATGCAAGACAAAGAGTAGCTATTAAGAACAGCTAAATCATGCAGTGGCAGAGGAAAGGACCAGCTGATTTTGCGTACCTTTCCTGCTCCCACATTTCAATTATTTTGTGAGACATTATGATGAGTCAGGGGCCTTCCTTTATGCAGATGTAATTGACACTATCTTTTTTGGCTCATTAACAAATTCTATTGAATGCTTTTTGGCCCTTAATTTTGACACGTTTCTCAAGATTCTTCACAGTAAGTACATTCTTCCCCTGTTATACTGCCCATTTGAACAAGAGATCTCCTACCTTTCTAGAGAAACAAACTTTTCTTTTAAGTGTCTGTCCCTGATTTGGCAGAACTGCTATGTACCTATTCTTTTGCTTAGGCTAGAATCCAATGTTTTAAAACCCTTGATGCTGCTATATGTTCAGGTTGTTCTGATGAACAAACCCACTATTGCTGAGTTTGTGTTGGCTTTCTTTTGCATTTTCTCTTATTTCTGCTTTTTTTGAATGCTGTTTCAGTGACACTCCATTACCTCATATCTTTTGAAATTAGTTATTACATGCACTCAGAATGAAAAGGAGATAGAAAAACAAAGATGTTCACAGCTTTACCATACCTGTTGAAATTTAGCAGCAGATAAGACTTCTTTCATTCATTAATACTGGAGACTATATATGTAATTTGGAAGAGGAAAGGGGAGCTGGAAGGAAAAAATTCCAGTTTGTATCGGTCTTTCTCATTCTGGATGTAGTCCACTGGACTTAGCAGCCTATCTGTTAGTTTGCAGCAGTCTACAGATAAAATGCATTTCTCAGTAAATGACATCCTCTCTCAAAGAAAAAAAAAATAAATTACTGAACTGCAAGATATTAGATGTGGGGGTTTGAATTTTAATTTGAAACCTTTCTGCTGTTGTGGTTCTTCTGCATGAGTTACAAAGCAAAAAATATTACTTACTGCTGGAGCAACACCTTGTAAAATACCTTAAGATATGAATTCTATTTCCTGTTTACCATTTTTTGCTCATTACCTATTCTAACATTTTGTGTCCTATAAAAATTCCACTTCTTAGTACATACTATAAAATCCCCATATTTTGCTTCATTTCCACGTTACAGTCAAATTTACTGTTTTAATTTGGCAAAATGCAGAGTGTGTTGATTATGGTTAAGGAGCTACACAGTGAGGTAAAAACTATGATAAGTGAGATAATACAAGGGTGGTATAACTGCAGTACTATTAATATATCATTTAACAAATTAAATCTTTAAATAATGTAGATTCACTAGAATTCTATTTGATTAATGTCAACATTAGAAAGGTACCTTTCTTATTGCTGTACATAGGAACACCTTCCTGATATAAATACACTAATGACTGGTAATGGGCATTAAATCTGCTACCAGATACAGAATTTCAGATAAAAATGGGTAAAGTAGAACAGGATTAAATGAACTGCACATTCCCTTTTATTGCTTCACCCACACTACTTCAATTCTGTGGATATCTTTTGATAATTTTTTTTCCAGTCCGATCAAAAGAATACTGCTGAAGAGTGCAGGATTCATTTCAGGAGAAAAAGAATGTGTACATTTCCTGGAAATATCTTTTAATGGATGGATAGTAGAAATGCAAGTGTCTTCCTTGTGCTAACATAATTTTTCACCAGTAAATAAAACACAATTTTATCTATGGTCATATTTGTCATTTGGAAAAGAAAAAAAAAAAAAGTCTTTTTCATTTTACTTCATAATCTAAGTATTACTCTAGCAATTATGTTCATACATACTGAAATATTTATCAAAATGTCTGTGAAAAGGTGTCCTTTTCTATAAGCAGCATGCAAGCTCTAAAGGTAGAATACAATGACCTATTTATTAGTGCCAGAAGTTTATTTCAAAGTTTTCTTGTATTTCTGATTCCTTTTTCACACTTTAAACCATATTACTGCTGTTTCTAATCACACTGGACTATAAGAATATAGAACATTCTTAAATGGATTTTTCAACAAAAAGCCTAGAGGCTAGATACCTCTAATTTTCTGATAATGCAAACGTGACATTCTAATTAGAAAATGTGTATTATCTGTGAAGTACCACTGCAATATCTGACTTTCTTTTCCTCCTTGAATCAACCTGCATGTTCAGATAAAATGAAAGGTTGACAGCTTCACAAGAACTTTATGTTGCTTCCTGTTCTGGTGGATACAGACTGTTAAAGATGCACTGCCCAGACAACAGTCACTAGGAGGGATTCCAGTGATTTTCTGACTCATGAGGTTAGTAAATAAGAACAGGCCATATGTAGTTAGAAAAGTTTTGTGTGTCTGAGTTGATACAAAGAGAAAAGCATTCAAAAAAATGCATTTAAGCCCTATTATCTTGTTGCTAAGTTTATTTATGTACAGCTAACACAGAGAAAAAGGACAAACAAGTTTCATTTACTGGAACTTCAAAATCCTCGACTGAAACTTTGAGCATCCTTGTATGTTCTTGATGTATCAGAGTCTTTGTTCCTTCTTGAAGCTCCAAAATTCCAAGGAATATAACTAAGAAACTGATTTCTCCTCCATTTCCAGGGGAATGCATTGTCCATATGACAAAATGTAAATGTAATTTGCAACTGGATGTACAGTTCATGTGTGAGTAAAGCAAAGACATGTCACTTAAAATTTAAAATAAAATTAAAAAGTAGCTAGACTCTGTTAATACTCTTAATTTTTAATTCCTCTGTTCCCTCCTTGGCAAATAATTAATTTCCTGTATTTAACTCTTATGAAGCTACCAAATGTATTTTTTATGTTTGCTGAATGTCTTAGACGTACATGCCATGCAGATTTTGAAACAGGGCAAATCCCAAATGACTAAGAATTCTAGAAAATGTTTGGGCGTATTTGAAGTAATGCACAAATTACTTTACAAATACGGTCAAATAACTCCCATGTGGATTTTCTAGACACTTACAGGGGTTTTTTTGCTGTTTGAAGAATTTCTTGATACTATTTATATGTCAACTGCTCCCATGCAAGATTCTTGTTACTTGCAATGTTTGTTTCAAGGTTGTTTTTTTTTTTTAATATAGTAACATAATAAAAAAGGGAGTATGATTAACTGAAAATAGTCCTTCGAAAGGAAAAACAAGGCCAAACAGATGTCACAGAAACGAAGAATTCCAGTGACTAATCTGAGAAGCATACAGGAAAATCAGTTATAAAACAGTGCTAGCAAAGGGAAAGTTTACTTAGATTAAAGAAAATATCAAGAAATCACCATAGTGTAAACATATGGGGTGAATTTAAAATTTTGTGGCACACCTTGGATTCTGCAAAGTCAAGGAAGGACAAATCAATTAATGCAAAACATCTAGTCTTTAATGATTTGGGTGGAAGAGAATGCAGTTTCAAAAAAAGTTTTGTGATGGACATTCTTTCATAAATGTGTTTACATAAAAATATTTTATTTTCACAAAAATAATAAAGGAGATTCCAGATAGGTCAGTGGAAACAATCCTGGAGCAAAGAACATACACTAGTTCTGTGCTTCCACATTTCTCTATTTCTAAATCGATTTTGAAAGAGAACCTATATTTTCAGAAACATTACAGTTTAACATGAAGAAGTTGACAAGATTATGATAAAAGGGTTGTTGACCAGATTTGCAGCTAATAAGAAAAAATCTTGAGAACTGAGAACTTTGGTTGTATTTGTGAAGAAAAATTCAGCAATGTTCAAATGCAGTCACATGTTCCATAGTTGCCTGCTTAGCAAGTTGAAAATCTTGGTTTGGCACAGATGAAAGAAGTTTTAGTTGTAAAGTTGTGTGATAGAGGGTGAACAAAAATTTTAAAAAGCTCTAATAACCTTTGAGGTTTTAATTTGTGAGCAAATTTACAAAATCAGGGTCAACTAAGTACTAAGACATTGTTTTGTGAGGTCTTTTTCATCCTTTCTAATGAAATCTAGATTAGGAAGAATTCATTCCTCTCTAATATAAATGATGTTTGAGAATTATGGTCCTCCAAGAGGCATTGTAAAGTGCTGGGCAGGATACAGCAGAGGAAGATGCATATAAAGTGTTTTAAGAGTTCTTTTGCTACCTGTCTTTCCTTCCAGGAAAGATTTGCTATATCTGCCTGTGGTTTGATATGGAATTCATCAGCGTCAGCAGTTTGGGAACTGTATTTAAAGTTCGGATCACCAGACTTAGAGATATGCCTTTTTTTCCAGCTGACAGAGAAACATTTAAAATGTGAGGACTGACTTAAAATGTGAGGACTGACTTGGTTGCTCTTCCAGCATTTTCTGGTTTAGAGTTTCCAGATTTTCTGTACCAACTTCAGTCTTTTCTGCCTGTTTGAGAAGCACTGAGGAACTTTCCGTCTGAGCCTGAACTGGACAACTGTGCATAATAAATCCTGGACTTCTTTCTGAAATTTACTAACTGGTTTAAAGCACTTTTTGCCAGGATTTTTCACTGTAACTCTTGCATGTTTGAGCTCAGCAGGACTCTCCAAAGGGCTCTGTCATTACACCAGAGTTTAGTGTCTTGAGTTCACAGCTAAAGAATTAAGAGCTACAAACATAATACGGTGACTTTTCTTTTTAGAAAATAGATATTGCACATCAGAAGAGCCTGATATTCTTCCTATGACTAAATTAGTTCAGCCTGTCTTGCTGCAGTCCCCTAATATTCTTGTCAGGAAGAAGCTGTGAGTTTTCCTTTCAAGAAAATGAGTAAGTGGAGATTTGGGTTCTTAAAAATATATCACCAAGATAATTCAGTATACACTGTATAGTGGAACGAACCTTTTCTTCAGCTGTGTGGGGACTGCTGCCTATCATTTTGATATGTGCTTTCTAGAGACAGTTTGTTATAGCCATTGAAAACATACAAAATCCCAGCAGCAGAGCACATTACTGAAATATACTATTAAAAGTGTTCACCATTGCAACAACAACAACAAAAAGCTATTCCATTTCTTATTTTGACTTTTTCTTAAGTCTCTTCTTCTTGTCAAAAATACAGTTTGGAATCTTACTCTGCATATCTCCCTGACATACATTGATGACATACATTGAAAAAGTATCTTTTGTGGCTTTTTATTAGGTTGCATTAAGTGCTAATGCCACCTTTTCTTTGGAGGGTTATAATTTCAGAGTTTGTGCTCTAGTGAACCTTGAATAGGGTTCATTATTAACTCTTATTGTTTAATGTATTAGTTTTGCTAAAAGCCTTGTTTGCAGAAGTTCAGTAAATGTTAGCTTTTCTGTACAGACCCTACAGTAAACAGTAAAACTGTTAAAGTAGTATGTATATCCACCAGATACTTTTCTCTTTCCAGTTAAAAGCACTTTAGAGCTCCTTTTATGAAAAACTTACTATGTGCAATGCAAGGTAGGGGCCAAGAATAATTGTCATTCATCCTGCAGAACTCAAAAGAATTGAAAAGTACATCAGTCAGTCCAAGGGCTTTGCATCAAGGAGCACAGAGCTAAAAAAGACTTCACAGGAAGGAGTGTTTCTTCCAGCTTGTGAGGAAAGAAAAACCCTGGGGGAACCTGACATTCAACTCCATCCTGGGAGCAGTAATTTTTAAAAGCTAGGACAGGCAGTAGTGTAAACTGGCCATCCTATTCATGGTGAATGGCTTGAGTCTACTACAAAAGACCAGGTAAGAGCCCTTACAGACTTACCAAAGACAGTGGAGTTGATTTTGGTTGTTAGAGAGAAACTGAAAACAAAATGGCTTGCCAATAATGCTCTGAAGCAGATATTTGGCCTTCTGGGTGAACTTGTGAGGGTACTGCTTTTCCGTAAGCCCATGGCTCAATGCATATTTATCTGTACAACTCCAAAATGGTACTCCTCTGTCTTGCAGAGCATACTCTGGTATTTAGCATCCCTAGACCTGTAAACACAGACCTGATGGTAACAATGACCACTCACATAGTGATGATTATTTGGGGAAAATATACTGCACTGGATCTGACAGCCAAAGAGAGAAGAGGCTGCTGCAGCTGTGTGCCCCAGGTCCAACCAGCAATGAATCTGAAGATGTGTTCCCAGCCCGTACATGCACACAGAGTATACGTGCACACCACATCTTTACACATATACGTGGCTGGCCACGTAGATCATAGAGAGACACACAGAGCACTCATACAAACACAGACAGCACCAGCAGCCTCACCCTGCTCCCCTCTCTGGCTGAGCAGAACAGATGTCCGATAGTGAGAATACGTGCACTCTGGTTTCCTCCAACAGCCGGGTCAGACCCTCAATCTCCCCAGCAGCGGCCCCTGGACATGGAAGCCCCTGAGGCTGCAGTTGCTGGTACAGACCATCACACACACATATACACGCAGACACACACACAAAGCTGACCAGAACTCTCCTGGTCTCCATTGGCCAAGCCCCCCATAATCTCACCCTTAAAGACACAAACACACGTGGATCTATCTCATTCCAAGAGACCCTCGGGCCCCACAATCTCTCCAGGAGCTGACTGGGACTCCATTGGTTCCCAGTTGCCAACCTCCTATAGCTTTGCCATTAAAGACGTGCCTCAGGGACGCAGGGGCCCTTCACCCCATGGTCTGACCCCAGCTGCTGCATGCACAGCCCTGCACATGCACACCAGACAGAGAGCACAGTCTCAGGACAGAGCCAGGAAGGAATTTAATAGGGAGACAGGACAGACTGCACTGGTCAGGGGCAGGGCATGGCCAAGCAAATGCACCATCCAGCCAACCGTTGACATGATTGGCCCTTTTTAGACCCTTGCCCCTCTATTTCCCCACAATTGTTCCCCCCAGATCACCTGCACCTCTCCCTTGTCCCACCTTTTGTTCCTCCCTAAGCACCCCAAAAGAAGCCCTGGGCCATGCCAGACTGCTTTTGCCACGAAGCCCGGAATGTGTCCCAGCCCTTGGCAGCAACTCCCTTAGTCTGAGAGGTGATCCGCAGAGCTGCTCCCCACGGCTCATGCTGGTGGGTGTGCCACCTGGACCCTGGGGCTGGTGGCTCTTCTGGGACAGCCCTGGGAGGGGCCTGGACAAGGTGCTTTTTCCTCAGGAGTCCTTGCTTTGGATCCCCAACTCCATTGTGCATCCCTGAACTCCTCTGGGTTTGTGCAAATGGATAGGCCTTTGATGGGATGATGACCCCTGGAGCAGGCTTGGGAGGAGTCCCATAGGCTATGATCTAGGCTACCCCTCATGCTTTTGGAGATCCTTGATGGATTTGCAGATGAGTTTTATCACCTCTAGACATATTAGCACATAACATCACTTCTAAAACATGTGGGGTCTTTGATGGTAGGAAAAAAACATTGCTCATGGGGCTGCAGTGACAGGGACTCTAAAAGCACAGTTATTTACTTATGCAAAACACTACCTTTGTGAAGACTGGTTTTTTTTTTACTCTTCCCTCCCCTAAACTGATTATTTTATGGACTGAATAAGATTAGCCTACATTCTTTTACTTCAGCTTTCACAACCCCAGTTGTAAATGTACTCTTCAAATGTCTTCCTGGCAAGTTTGTATCTAACAAAGATCTAGAGAGCTCATTTGGGACTCTCCACCTTGGGTAAATCTGTGCCTAATAGGAGACCAGAGACTTTTACTGATCTTTAGCTATGAAACATCTTTCATAAATGTTACTAGAGAGTATGCCTAGATGAACATATAGCTGCATTTGTAAAATGAAACCTCTCTTCATCTTTTCTAGCAAGTGAAATCATTCTGTACAGATCAGAAGGATTTTTTTGTCTCTGCTTAAATTACAAAAGGAGAAAAAAGGGGAGAAGAAATCACAAAAACTGGTCAATATCCCTTTCTTGACACTGTGAACTGTTTGGTTTTCAGTACTGTTTTATCAAGCTGAACACATCTGTTTTGGTGTAATAAATATGTACTTATTGTTTTAAACAACAAATGTACACTCAAATAGTAATACATAGAAAAAATATAATATATACTTGGATATAGCTAAAATAAATGAGGTAGTAGCTGAAGGCTAGATATCAAGCCAATTAGTCCAGTAGCATATCTAAAAAAGTAAAAATTACCATCTCTCTTTTACCATTTGTAATATTTCAATTATTATTTTCCTGATTCTGTTACACATTAGGATACTAAATTGGGTTTCAGGCAGAGTGTGACCCAAGCCTGTAGTTTAATGTCCTTGAGATGATCCTTGTGCAGAAGTCCTCTAACTGGGACTATCACAGAAATACTTTGAAGGATGAGGGAAAGAATCTGTGCTAGGAGCCTTGCTAAAACTGTGGGAGTTTTACAGTTACAAATATACTTGGAAATCTGAATCTCTTATCTGTTTCTAATTTTTTGGCCATCACTGTTATCAAAATGTTCCCAGGAACAGCAGATTAAAGTGATAAGCAGTACAGCAATATAACAAACAGCAAAAGCAAAAAGCAGACACTAACAAGCTCTAGAGTCTAATATACAGTACAGAAAGCAAGCCCCAAGGCAAGCACAGGAACCTGCCAATTAAAAGCTAAACAGCAATAACAGGTTCAAATTTGATCTAGCACATTTCAGTCAAACCTGTCATTATCTTAAACTCTTTGAGCCCCATGTTGGGTGCCAAAAAAGACTGTTGTGGTTTAACTCCAGCCAGCAGCTAAGCACCACACAGCCACTCGCTTACTCCCTGCCCCCCAGGGGGATGGGGGAGAGACTCAGAAGAGTAAAGGTGAGAAAACTTGTGGGTTGAGATAAAGACAGTTTAATAGGGAAAGCAAGGCATGCGTGCGAGCAAACCAAGACAAGGCATTAATCACTACTTCCCATCGGCAGGTAGGTATTTGGCCATCTCCAGGAAAGCAGGACTCCATCATGTGTAATGGTTACTTGGGAAGACAAATGCCATCACTCTGAACATGCCCTCCTTCCTTCTTCTTCCCCCAGCTTTATGTGCTGAGCATGACGTCATATGGCATGGAATATCCCTTTGGTCAGTTGGGGTCATCTCTCCCAGCTGTATCCCCCTCCCAGCTTCTTGTGCACCCCTAGCCTACTCACTGGCAGAGTGGTGTGAGAAGCAGAAAAGGCCTTGGCTCTGTGTCAGCATCACTCAGCAGTAACTAAAACATCCCTGTGTTATCAACACTGTTTCCAGCACAAATCCAAAGCATAGCCCCATACTAGCTTCTTTGAAGAAAATTAACTCTATCCCTGCCAAAACCTGTACAATAGTCCTGTAATCTATATTGGCATATTCATGTTTTAAGTAAAACCACATTTACTATTTAATCCTTTCACTGCAAAATTATCTGAAGTCATACTCATGAATAGACCCAGATGGCTCTTTCTTGTAATGTAAAATTGTTTTCCACATATATCTAGTTAGGTTCTAACAAGAATAGTGTTAATGGTGCAGATACAAAAGAAAAAAGCTAGAGAGAAGTGTTTTCTAGGATAGAACACAAGAGACATGAGATAATAAAAACTTTTCCTAAAAGCAAGTCTAATGCAGTAGAAGATTATGACATTATCAGAATAATGGTCAATCACTCTTCAGAAGTTTTGATATGAAACACACTATCAAAGATAAAAATAGTTAATCTACTGCATTTTTAAAATGATTAATTAATTTTAACAAATTTCAAGGGGTTTTTTTTGTGAGAAATACAATACAGAATACTACTCTTCGATTTTGGCCTTCATGCTTGTTTTCAGTGTTCTCTATTGTGTATGTGAGTTATTAAAATAAATATTTTGCCTTATCTGCTGTCAAGTACCCTGTAAAAATGCAGCTGTGTTACCTGTGTAGTCATTAAATACATGAATTATGTCTCCTTGTATAAGCTGCATACATTATTTTAGATGTATGTGTGAGCAAGATGCTAGATCCTTGTCAATTTTACAGGGCTGTACAACTTGTCTGTGAGAAGAGCGAACATAGAACCTCCTGCTGACCTCCTGAATAAAGGTGGTACTTGCAGATGACTACTTCAAGCCAGCTGAACTCTGTCAAAATCCTTAACTTATTTTACTGTCTTCTTTTTTTCTTTTTTATTAAGCATTACTGTTTTTCCTTTCTCCTCTAAATCTACCACGAACTGGGAGTCTCTACCATATTTATACTTCAGAGACGTTACACCAGATGGAACACTCAAGTGTCTCAGCCCGTAGTTGTAGTCAGGTGAAAGTCTGTTCCAGATGGCAAAGAGAAATGTTGTTAAATATGGCTGCAAGGTATTTAAGCACAGCGTGACAGACAGCTATAACAAACAGTAATGGAAAAAAGCCAGTATAAACAGCTGAGGAAAGATGGCCTTTTTCCTGAATACTCAGGCCTTACTACATCTTGTGTAGTAAGCAGGTACTTTGCAGGGTGGACAAAGGAATATTAATTACAGCAGGGAACAAAACAAAGAATGCTATAAGGCAGATTTGATAATGGTCATTACAGCTCATTTCCAATGCTGTTGTTCTGAAGACAGCCCCACCATAAGGCTCTTTGTTAAAGAAAATAGAAATTTAATTTAAAATCTGCTTTTGTGATTCTTTCTTTAGGGAAGGTAGCACATTTCTATAAAGATTGTACAGGATTTTGCCTAAAACATGCTTGCATTGAGTTACCTCCCTAAGCCATTTTTGCTATCATCGTGCAATGAGCACAGGTTATGGGGGAGGCTATCTGTGCTGGGCTCTGCTGTTTTATGAAATACCTCTCAGAAAACAGCAAGATCTGTCTCCTTTCAGACGCATCTCCCTGGAACACAGAAAAAGCCTTCAGCGGTGCCAAACCATTGCAAAGCTTGTTAATTTACTGGGATAGGTATACTCTTGACAATTTTGTCTGCTCTGCTTGAGCTTTAATATTTTTCAGTGCCATGGTGTTTCACCAAGGCTTCTCTACTGACTTCTTTCCTGATGTGTTTTGGACAAGCAGTAGAAACTCTCAGGTCTCTCATCTTTCAGATGATAAAATTATGTTACAGATATTTTTAAGCTTGGCAAAGACCATACAAGTTGTGAAATTCATAAGCCTCTCCACAGATTAGAACTCTGTTGTTTTAACCAGTTGCTGGATGAAATAATTGGGGAAAAAAATAATCAAACTTTACTAAAAAAACCCAACACACTTCAAGGGCAGATTCTTTATTCTTTTCATACTGTAACAGTAAAACATCTAGACAGTTTTACTGCCAATACTTTAGGGGTTATGGAATCTTTTAAAGGAAATACTTTATTTCTGTAGAAAAATAATTCCTCTCTACTCTTTGTCCAACTGCTTTTCTCTTAGAAGTCTCTTTCCCTAAACTGGAGTTTATTTGATTGTATTCATGGCAAATTACTTCTTAAGTGAATGGATTGGAGGTATGTTTGTGGAAATGTGATGGTATACCATAAAATATTTTGTGATATAGGACAACACTGACAGGAAAGCCAAGGGAAAGAGGGACCATATCATAGTTTTAGATATGGTCCTATTATTATAAAAGCCTCTCTGAGGCTTTTCATAAAATGCACAAGAACATTGTCTGGTTTGGGAGATAAATTTTCTCATCTACCTGAGGGAATGAAAATGAACATCCCCACCCTGAGTGTATAAACTCATAGTCATTAAGTTTTTTGAGAGAGCAGTCTTGATGTCTGCAGCTTTGCTACTGTGTGGTGAAAGATTAATGTGATCCACGGGAAAATACAAGGAATATAACACGACCCAGCAGCAAGAGTGTTTGTAATGCTGTTCTGGTCTTCACTCTGAAGACTGCTTTTGTAGTTTATATTAAACTTGCATTAGTTGGCAGTGCATTATAAAGACCACACCAAGCTGCTCAGCTTTCTTGAGGGCACAGTGTTTCTAAACCTCACTGGAAGTAGAGATCTAGGCTCACTGGGGATACTCAGAAAAAAAGCTGGGAAACAGCTATGAAGTAAGCTATTGTCTAACCTTGGGGGTAGTTAAGAGGGAGTGTGTAGGACTCTGCTTCAGACCTCATCAAAGCAGAATTTATGAAGTAAAATCAAATTCCACAGAACAGTGGCAAGTGCTGGTTTCAGAAAGGCAGTAATACCAGGGCTGGGGCAGGATGCGGAGGGGAAGCAGCTACTTTCCAGGATCAAAAATAACATTTCTGCAGGATGTTGCATTGGAAATTACAGCTTAGGCTCCAAATTCTCCACCCATACTTGGATCCAAATATTAAAAGACGGCCCTTGAGGTCAAATCCAGATGAACTACCATGTGAGCTAAAGAAACACAGCACCCATACTAAGACTAGAATTTGTTAGTTTATATGAAGTCCTTTTGATTTCATCTAGGAACCATTATTAGTCCTTTTACAATGACAGGAACACTTACAATTCTACCCCTTTCTTTGGTTTTAGACTCACCCTTCCCCTCTTCCTCTGAGTCAACTGGACCAGTCCCCTTCAGGAGGAAGGCAGAGGTGGGGACTACAGCAAGCAGTCAGCATCCCAAGGCTTTCTGAAGACCAGCATGTCAACATTGGTTGTTTCTTCCTGTTCATGCTGAATCTGCTTGAGGCCATTTCTGTATGTTTTCTAAGACAGGCTGCTTACTTCATAAAGCTGCAAGTTAAAAACATTATATACAATATTTACTACATATTTTTACATATGTTCTGTCAGTAAATATTTGTGATTTATGGTTTTACAGCCCTTGGGGAGATATCATGCTGTGCTTGGACTTTCAAGTCACCTCCTTTCATCTTGTGCTTGCGCTTTTGGGAGCCTTTATTATAATCTTGTTTGGTTTGTGTGGTTGTGGGTTTGTTTTTTTTTAAGGTGTTTTTTTATTACTAACAACCTTCTAGCTGAGATTTCCTGATCACCTGAGTAATATTTTATTAGCACAATCTAATCACGTAGACATCCACCTTCTAAGATCACTAACAGTTCATCCTGTAAAAATAATGACCTATTAGAAGATGGACAGGCACACAGACATATACAGACACAATGCTTGGGTCATGACTTGCAACCATTGCCCTCTGATAACAGTAATATCAGCAGTACACAGACACAACTATTTTATATCAGTGACTCCCCATGTGTACCATCTCACTTTCATTTTGCTTAGAATTTCTGCTCAGTAATACAAATATGTGTAATACAAATGTACCCCAAGTTTTGATAAAACTAAGATTTAACATTAAACACCTCCAACAGGAAAAAATGCCACAAACCTGCCATTGAATAAAATTAATCCTAGCATCTATATTTCAGTTGTTTACTTTACAAATATTGATCAATAATATGTCAGATCAGAGGGTTGTTTTTTTTTTTTCCAAATTATTGGACATGGCAAAACCCATGGTACATTCCAGACAAAATGTAAAAGAGTACTTTAGATCTTTCTTTGACTATAAATGAGTTGTTTGGCTTTATTTGTTGTTTTTTGTTTGTTTGTTTTAAATGAAACATGTTCAGTTGATCAGGATTAAATAAGAGAATGATTAATATAAAAACAGAAGTTAAAAGAGTGCTGTTATGCCACTCCAGAATAGCTGTTTAAGCCCCATATGGTACATAAATTCTTGTATGATTAATTACATGCTGTTTGCCTAAATGCACAGTATATTTTAAATAGGAAGAAGGTAATCCTCAGTATTCCTTATTCTACTGTGCACTGCTTTTACACACTGACAAAAACACTGAAGGAATTTGAACAGGAATTTTCTACATCCCTATGTAAATGAAAAACCATATGAATCTCTCACACCAAACTTCTATGATTAGCTTATCTTAATATGAAATGTAGAGATGTGCTTAACTTTATGGAGAAATTTCTGCTCATTTCTACAAATATAAACTTTCAGGAGCAAAGTTCTGCCTATGAACTACGTGAAGACTGGAGATACAGGGCCATTGTTTAAAAGATGGTAGATCCTTGGTGTTTTGAGTAAATCATTTATTTGCATTCTGAAGTTGAGCAAAAATTCCTCTTAAACAGTCCAGAAGTATTAATGGGGGCAGACCAGAGGTTATCTCATTACCTTGGAGGCCAGAAAGGGAGAATTTTGAACAGCAGTGCAGATGCTGATTAATGTAATAGGTTAATAAAGGGCAAGATAAAAAGAATCACCTCATAATGGCATTAAATTTAAGGAATTAGAAGGAAATTATTAATAAGGAAAGTATTCACAATTGTTAACATTCACTGATCTGGTGATTATGTAGTTACATTTTAAAATATGTATAAAAAAAAGAAAGTTGTTGCTTTCAAAACAAAATGAATCAGACAGTAACTCCATAAAAATAATAAGCTGAGGATGCGTGATCAGCCACCTGTAGTATTTGCTTTATTTAATAAAACCTGTTTATATTGCAGCTTTGATTTTTTATTATTATTATTAATTTCCCTAATTGGTCACCTTCTTCAGACAGGTCTTCTGATTTCCGAATTTAACTTAAATCCATATGTCAAATAAAGACAACAGAAAGATATTGACAGGATTAAAAAGATGTTCACAAGAAAGCAAATTGTTAAAATTACCTATAACTACCACATGTTAATTTATTAAATTCATTCAAGCCCTGGAGGCCTTTTAAATTTCTCATTGATCTTTGGTTGCAATAAATGCTATCTCCCATGAAGAAGTGGCCAGAACAGTTAATCACATCATTTGCTCTACCTGATGTGTTTCACTGCTTCAGAGACCTGACGAGGGAGCGGTAAGGGTCCAGCTTATACTTCTTATGAACATGCCTATGCATGGATGGTAACTTCTAGGAAACCTGAGTCTTCAGAAGGGAAGGGAAGAACAGACATGTGCCTCTGAGTGAGAAAGATTAGATCAATTTGGCTTTTCCCTCAAAAGTTCTTTAAGTTTATGAAAATAGTCAAATGCAAAGATTCCCATGAAAAAAATAGCATCATCTGCAGACTGAGTACAACTGGTTGATTTCTATATCATCTTGTTCAGATGTGACTGTATATTCCTAGCTCTTATGGAATTCAAGTTGCAATTCAGAAGTCCAGCCTTGACTGTTTTATTCATGTGCTCAATCTGCCAATCTGAAGACATGGGGAATTAAAACTGGAGTCTGTTTTTAATTTTTAGTATTCATGTTAATAAGTTCTAATTAAAACACCTGTAAGATATCCATAACATTAGATTTTCCTCATATATTAATGGAGTTCAATTGGACTTCTGTTGTAAAAACATTTTCAACTCACTGAGGCCTTTAGAAGACATTAATGTTAATTACAAAGTTGTCAGAATGTGCTTAATTGACATCTAATTTGCAGGGAGGTGACAGAAGAGAAAGCAAACCTTAAGAGCTTTAAAAGTGTTTTCTCTAGGAGTATACATCTGTCTGCCAGTGGGCAGTGCACAGATTTCCCTAATGTGTGAAGGTGCCCTTGATTTTACATCAGAATTTGCCAAGAAACTTGCTTATATGATTATAAGACTTTTGGTTAGAACTAGTGAACAAGGTGAAACATATCATACAACTACACAGACCTTTTAATTCGAGCTGTTACGTTCAAACAAACCTTTAGATTTTTTTTTATATCCCATGCTGTAATTTATTTTTGAAAAACTTGACATGTGTCACTGCATCTGCATCCGTTCTCTTATCATCATATCTTGTTCCTGAATTTTGAATTTGATGATAAGAAATTAACTGATTCTTAGAGGAGAGAAATGGTGGCTGATGAGATAGCTTTGCTAACTGAAGCCAGTTACACATGTATCTTAAAGGAGGAAAAATCACTTTCCAAACTGCTCACTGAAGACAATCATCAGGTAGAACTCTACCCTGCTGAAGCAGTTTCTGACTGATTTCAGTGTAACCGGCTTTTACATAATTAGTTTTTAGTTATTTCAGGATAATAGAAAATAACATATGCATTACATTTAAATGAATTCTTCTCCTTTTAAAGCATTAAAGTTGCTTTGCATAACTGCATTAGTGAACAGATTAATTTACATTTTAATTTACATTAGTAGTGTAATTTGTATCCTAAAGTATAATATACAGGCAGGAATGAAGTCCCGCAGCTACAAAAGAATGGAGATGCCAGACTCCAATTAAAACATTCTTTTGTCAAGCCTTATCTCTGAAGTTTGCAAGATTAACTTAAAAAAATGGCTGGCTTTTATCTTCCCTGTGATTGGTTTTAATTTCACAACTTAAAAGGATTCTTTTTGAGATTAATATTAGAAAGGCAATTTCTTCCACTGCATCTTACCGGTAATGTTGGCTGTCTTTTGGCATAAGTTGCATAGCTAAGAGGAATTTTAATTCTGCCTTAATGCCCCTTGCACTCACCCCAAACAAATTTCCTTTAAACATTATTGCTTCTGAATGCAGTTGTTTACTCTGAGGCTTATATGCCGAGTAACACGTCCCATAGACGTGGCTATGTACTATAATGAGTGCATATGTTGGTGTCTTGCAATGGGATGATTATTTGTGTAAAAATGACTGTCCAACTACCTATTCACGCAGCTTACCATAAAGATTTGTACAGAACATGACAGCTGCATGAAAGAGCCTCCTTTAGTTAATTCATAGCCTTGCATCAAAAGTAACTCTACTGAAGTCAGTTAGCTACCAGAAGAGTAGAAACTGAGAGGAAGAAAAATCCAGCTCAATGGCATATTAAAACTAAGGTGAGAACTGAGACTTCTGGTATGGAACTTACCAAAATTAATTTAACAGATGCCCAGAGGACACAGAACAAGTGACTCAGTAACAAGGCTGAACATGAATAAAGTGCTAGCCTGAAGATCCAGAACTACACGTTATAGTGACAGCACTACAAACTTTGAAATAATTATGCCTTTTTTTGCAATAACAGAAACTAGATGGTCATCTGTGCAAATGTGTCCTTATAGGCATGAGTCAGTTCTCACACTTGGAATTCAGAAAAACAAGAAGTCTAAGTAAAACAGTTGTGCCTCAGATGGCTTATTTGAAGCTATTTTTAATCTAGAGATTTTAGTAAATTTATTCCAGATGGTTGTACATGCTGTCTGAATTACATTTCAGGAAGTATGTCAAGTGCTTACATGGAATCAATGCCTTACCAAGCTATTATGAGTACAGCATTTTCCAGATAACTCAGTTTCTATTTCTTCTAATTACTAACAGCCTTACAGCTCTTTTCACAAGAAGGGTTTTACTGAACATCCTGACCAAAACCCTTGTTCCTATAACTATGTTTCACTGGTCCTGAACAGCAGAGCTTTGAATTGAAATATGGCTACAAATTTGGGAATGATATTCTCTGGCTATTTCAGTGTCCAGCCTTTTGAATTTAATAAGGTATTGACTTCATTAACTGTATATGGCAGTCCCACAGTTATATTGTAGCGCATATTTTGATCAGTGTTGACTTCCCTCTTTCAAGTTCACTGACTGTTATTTCAGTATTGCTACAATAACTGGTAAACAGATATTTCCCATCTAATTTCTCAAAAGCATTTATTGCTGTCCTACCTTCTTTCTTTTTCAGCATTTTATATTTTCTATCATTTTCTAATAGTCTATCATTAATATTTATCCAATGAGCATGTCTTCACACTATTGCTTTCATCACTCCTTTCTGAAACCTCCAAATTCCTCAATATCTTCTTGGAACAGCTCGGGGGAGAGGACAAGTGCTGTAAATAATACTTCATGCATATAATGATGATTTGTACAGTACCTATTTTTCACATTTTTTCCATTGCCATTACATATTCAAATAAAGCACTTGGAATTTCCATTATCTGCCTATAGGAAATAGTTTGATAGACAACTTTTGGAAGAGAATTACTCTGATATCAAAGTCAATTATCACAAGATATTAGAATTGACTTGCAAAACCAAATAAGTTAAGTATGAATTAAAATGTTCTGGTGTCATAATCCAACACTATCTCGAAATATTCCTCTCTTCCATTGGGTTAAAAAAAAGTCATCATACAGTGTACTGTAGTATTGATATTTCAGTTTGTTTAGTCTTTAAAAACCACTTTTAGTGTATCAGCTTTTTAATTAGGCTTAAGGCATATATGGCTTTGTAATATCTGTTTTATTTTTGAAATATACTTTAAAAGGACATGCTAAACAGCAAACTCTCTTGCGTGCCTAACTCAGATTTCTGATTTAAGTTTCCTCGCCAGTCTTATGAATGAGGTTAATCCTATTTACAGATGAGAATGTTTTTTTCCTCGTCTTAAAGATCTATTAATATCATACCAAATTCAGTCTGGAGACTAAAAAGACTTTTCCAATGATCAGCATAATAAATGATCATTTGGCCTAACTTTGTTGACACATGAACAAGCACCCACAAAAATAAATTCCCTGTGTAAAATCTAACTAGACTAAAACACAAGACTAAGGTAGGCTAATCCTTAGAATTTCTTAATGGCACTCGTACTCAGCTGTTGGTGTCTCCTGAGGTACTTCCAATATTTACTGTATCCTTTTCTGCAGTGACCTTAAATACTTATTTATTTCTTTTTAGGCCAGAACTAATCCATAAATCACACTCTGGTAGAAACATTTCTCTTGGAAGAGAAGTATTTAAGTATTCTGACTTAATTTAACTCATCTGGGGGGGAATGGGGTTTGCTATGTCAGGGCACATTGTGGGCTGGCTGCTCCCCAGGGGCCAGAGGGATCTGTGCTGGGCTGTCCAAGCAGGGTATGCCCCACCCCTCAAGCCAGGGACCAGGGCAGCTGGGGGATCTGGGGTAATCCCAGCCCCAGGCACTGGACACCTCCATGGGGACTGGGACAGCCCGAGACCAGGCCAAGACATCAGCCCACAGGTCAGACCCGGTTCAGCAGGGCGCAATGTAACAGCACGGTAGTGGGGCTGGGGACAGACGTCCTTGCTGGGGAAAGACTGAGGGCCCCGGGGGATCTGACATGGGATCCTGGGCCATGGGCAGGTGTCCCAGGGGCAGATCAGGGTCAGTGCAGCCTGTGAGTGCCTGCCAGGCCCTGGAGGTGGAAAAATAAAGTTAGATCTGTTCAATGTGCACATACGTAAGCAATCTTACTTTTCTTTTGAATTTACAAGTTTCTCTTTGGCTGTGGTGTAATGAAGCATGCATATATATTTTATAAAACATTTAGTCATACATTTAGTGTTTCTCTTGCTATGAATCTGTCATCCTCTTCTGAGTTTTCAGTAGCATAGGAATATTACCTGTGAGCCATTTGACTTCATCTGAATTTTATCAAGGTACGTAGCCAATGGCAGAAATAATATATTGCTCATGCATTAAACTTATACTAAATAATTCCTAAAAATCTTTGGAAAGGACTTTTTTTGTATAATCCAGGAAATTCAATGTGCCATAAAGTAATTGGATTGGCTGCAGGTTATCACACGTGATTTAACATGGTGTTATAAAACATTGGTTACAAAATCATCATGATCACATTTAGGCTGACAGTAATTAATAAACTAAAAATGAGCAAATGAGCATGGTATAGTCAGGACTTGTTGCTACAGTAACCCAATGTCATATTGCTGAGAGAAGGTCTAACTTCAGTTTATTTGGGGTAAAAATTTCTTACCTGTACATACAGGCTTACTTAAAAGTTGAAGGTTGATGTGCAGCCTGGTCTGCATTTAGTGATGCTTTGTAAAGTATTGTGCTTAGCTATAATTGTTATAAATGCATTAAATTCCTGAGGCCTCTGCACTGATTAGTACCTGTACAAATCATCCTAATATATAAAAAAAAAAAAAAAAAAAAAAGTGACGGAAAAAATTACTTGACACAATTTGAAGTAACTATAATAGAGTGTTCATGAGATGTGCATGATGTCTCTTCCATACAGAAAGAGTTTGCTGTAGTGGCTATAGCCTAGCTGATCTACAGACTCCCTTCCAGTCAGTGGACTGTCACAAAGTAAGCCTCCTTACTTTTTGTTACAGGTGATGGTTTCAGCAATGCTATTAATGGGCTGCAAATAACTGTGTGTTCTGGATGCTTGCAGAAACCTCCTTTGAAAAGTAATCTGTTGACAAATGATCTCCCCTTTTTCATTCCCAAGGATGTGAATCTTTCATTGAGCTTGACTTGGATACAACATTATTATTATTTCATCTCCAGGCTTCGAGCTCACTTTCCTGTAGTAACGACGTGGCTGATCAGTTTATACATGAACTGTCAGCCTATTCCACTGCAATGTTGCCTAGGGGACTTGAAAGCGTAATTCTTATTAACTCTTCATGAGAGTCAAAATCTTTCATAATGCATCTCTAAATCCTCTGCTGGTGGGACTTTCTAAAGTGTTACTGTATGGAATACTACTGACATGCAGAGATTATTTGCAGTTTCTCTATCCCAGTATTACCTCAGCTCTGCTTTCACCTGTGCTCTGCTGTAAAAATCTGCTGAATGAATACTGATTAAAGCTTTTACAATGCAAACCAAATAACTAATAGGTTACTTGAAACTAGTTTATGTTTTGCCATCTTGAGTAGCCTTTGAATTAAATGTTGCAGTTATGTGTACTTAAAACATAATATATCTGTGGACATCAATGACTAACTATATTCTTGACTTCTAAAGAAAGACTTAGGAAAGGGTTCATACACCAAATATTTCCTCTAAATTCTCATTCCAGGCTATCTACTTTACAAGTATCAAAACTATTCCTCATGGTTACTCTCAAGTAGGACAAATCTATAAATGTATTCAATGTCAGCACATATAGAGACTAATAGTAGAAAGAGTCGTTCTCCGGGAAGCCAGAAAACTCCAGTCTTTTCAGTTGCTAACTGAAATATTGTCTCAATATTGTCTCTGCTGATATAAAATTAACATTGGTAACAAGAATTCAGTTTCCAGGTGGACTGCTTTCTAAAATAAAACTCTAGAAATGCCCCCAAACCATCATTTAAGCTTAAGCTTGATATTATTTAAAATGGTTGTGTAGCCTTAAGTGTTTATTAAGCATTCAGATGATTTATGAACTAAATACCAGATCCAGTGTACAATCCCAGTAAATGGATAAAAAAATGAGTCCTTAGATGGTTAAAGAAAAAAGAAAATAGTCACAAACTCTATCCTCTACTACTGTCCTGGGTTGCACGATTCTATTGGGTTTCCCCCAGCTTTTGCTGGTCTGTGCTGCCTTTAAGGTTAAGTAGAGACAGCTTGCATTTGAATCACTCCTACAAACTATTTTTGAGAGTACATCGTAGGGCTGGAGCTCTTCAGAAGGAAAAAGAGATGGCTGGAAGAGAAAATGACTAGAGAATCACAAAACCATGAAAGCAGTGCCTAAGCCGAATACAGAAGTGTTACTCACCAAATGCTGCAGCACCAGAAGTCAACTTTCACTGAAATAAGTAGATCCATTTAAAACAGGTAAAAGTACTTTCATATTCCACAACTGGTGAACTTCTAGAATTTCCTGACACTGTATGTAAGACATCAGAAGTATCTTGTCCCTTTTTCAAGCTGCTGATTCTGTTAATGAAAAGGTCTTCAGATACATACAAGGGACAACAGACAGAAAGGTACCGTACAGCATCCATCATAAAAAGGTTGTGGATGCTGGGAAAGTATGAAGGAAAAGCACCACAATCAGTTGCAAGGTGCACATGCTCTCTCTAGATAGCACCTCCTACTATCACTGCTGGAGCTAGCATCCTAAATCATGCCCATCGTTGACCTGAGACAGCTGGGCACTCATGTTTTGGTTTGAGACAATTTCTTTTAAATTATTTATCATAAAAATAATTTGGATTTGATATGCCATGTATTCTTTTTCTTTCTTTTTTACACCTTCTCCCTTCCCCCTGCCAAATTTTGATATCTAATGACACTACAGAGAAGTGGGCCCAGGTGAACCTCATGAGGTTCAACAAGGCCAAGTGCGAGGTCCTGCAACTGGGCTGGGGTAACCCCTGTATTAATATAGGCTGAGGGACGAAGGGATTGAGAGCAGCCCTCTGGAGAAGGACTTGGCAGTCCTGGTGGAAGGAAAACTGGACATGAGCTGGCAATGTGTGCTCGCAGCCCAGAAAGCCCACTGTATCTTGGGCTGCATCAAAAGAAGCATGGCCAGCAGGTCAAGGGAGGTGATTCTGCCCCTCTACTGCACTCTGGTGAGACCCCAGCTGGAGTACTGCATCCAGCTCTGGAGTCCTCAGTACAAGAAAAACATAGACCTGTTGAAACAGGTCCAGAGGAGGACCATGAAAATGATCAGAGGGCTGGAACACCTCTCCTATGAGGAAAGGCTGAGAGAGTTGGGGTTGTTCAGGCTGGAAAAGAGATGGCTCAAGGGAGACCTTATTGCAGCCTTCCAATACTTAAAGGGGACTTACAAGAAAGATGAGGACATTTTTTTTTAGTAGGGCCTGTTGCAGTAGGACAAGGAGTAATGGTTTTAAACTAAAGTGGGGTAGATTTAGATGAGATATAAGGAAGAATGTTTTTAGGATGAGGGTGGTGAAACATCGGAACGTGTTTCCCAGAGACATGGTAGATGCCCCATCCCTGAAGACATTGAAGGACAGGCTGGATGGGGCTCTGAGTAACGTGATGTAGCTGAAGATGCCCATGCTCATTGCAAGGGGGGGAGGTTGAACTAGATGACCTCTAAAGGTCCCTTCCAACCAAAACCATTCTATGATTCTATGACTATTTTCAAAGTCCAATACTCTCTGACCAGGTTCTTTTAGATATTCCACATGTGGAGGGCATAGTTTAATATCAAATTTATTTATTTGAAGATATTTGATGTTATGTGGGCTTTTTAATTTAACAGACTGATACAAAATATACTGAAAACTCAATAGAAGTGTTAGTAAATCTGCAAAATATAGCAATTGCAATATACAATTCAAAAACAATCCCAATGTGATGCCCCTTACCAGTCTTTAGATTATGCTCACTGTCACGACATTGGGCACCCCCAGTCACCTGGAAAGAATACAAGGGTTAAAGCCAGCTCAATCCTGTTGCTTTCTGAAAATCTTTTGCTAGTTCTTCAGTTATTATACTCTAGGTTGTGCTAAGCCATGTATTCACTCCCCGCCTACCAGTGTTCCTTCTGTCTAAACCAGGGAGACATTCTCACTCTTTTAAAGAACTTAGGGAGAAAAAATTACACCACCAGTTGATCTACTCAGCCTTTGATAGGTGTTTATCTAAAGCAAAGGCCAACATCTGGTGCCCTTTGTCTTGAAATAAAGTCAGCTTCTTTGCAACAGCTGTGATCAGTCATACCCTGGATTATTCCCTGAGTTTCACATTGCCTTTGGCCATCTCCTCTGAACTTTATTCAATTATTAAAATCTTAGAATCATTA
>VZTL01055827.1:7411-20689 GCA_013400535.1 Scopus umbretta | reverse complement strand
TTTTTTTTTTTTTTAATGGACAACACAGGCAACACTTGTCCCTATAGTTGAACGTTACTATTGTAGAGGCAGGTGTGCTCTTACGTGTGTCTTTGGGATCTTTGTCTTACCCCCCCAATCAGGCTGGCTTAGAATGCCTGTGTTGCACACCATATTGACACAGTATCAGACAGTACTGCAAGGTTTTTGATTATACCAGCAGGCAGGATTTTGCAATAACTCAGTCACAGCATTCTGTTCGATGCGCAGGAAGCTACTTGAGGAGAAGAGATTTATTTTCATAGAATCATAGAATTGTTAAGGTTGGAAAAGACNCAACCAGCACCCCCAGGTCCTTTTCTGCCAGGCAGCTTTCCAGCCACTCTTCCCCAAGCCTGTAGCGTTGCATGGGATTGTTTTTTGTTTTTTGTTTTCTCTTCCTTATCACTGTGTGCTATCAGCTAATGCTTCCTTTTTCTTATACTGCACCATGTCCTCATAGGCAGGGCCTCACAAACAGCAGGGCATTGGGCTCACAGTGTTGCTTGCATGACAGATCTCCTAGGAATTAGCATTTGCTCTCTGAATGTGCCACATCTTCTGCACCATTTTCCAAAGATTGTGCACAATAAGTATTGTAGGAGGACTGTGGACCTGGGATGTGAAAGCACTTGGGTGGTTGTGATTGTGAATTATCCCATGTATTCTGGCAGCAATCTGAAATAATTGACTGAGCCATGGACTGGCTCAGTTGAGTTTCCTGCAGATTTGAGTTTGTGCTCTGGTTCCAGGTGGGGAGATAGCTATTCTGTACTTCTTGCCCAACCTGTCAGGTTATATTACTGTTAGCTGCAAAAGAATTCTCCTGAACTGCAGGTGGCTGTTGCTTCAGTGGAGTTGGTAAGACATTGCCATGTGGCTACTTGAAAAAGGCTATCCAGAAGGGTGGAAAAAAATGACGCTGTTCGCAGCATAGTTGCGAATCCCGGGACATCCATGTTCAGCTTGTGGTTTTGACCTTGTCCTTCTCTGTGTTCCCTGGAAAAAATGATTCAGTCTTAGTGTCTGTCCTGCCTGTAAAACTGAGATGTTTTCCCTACCTTGTGGAGCTAAATCCATCTGTGTTTGTAGCAAACTTAGTTGCTATATGTATTGAAAAATGCTATGAATAGCTGGTCAACACATAATGTGACTCGGCAGAGATATCACTGGAGAATGTGGCCTGAAGAGTTCCCCATTCTGTTCAGAGAACATCTATTCTGTGCTGATTTTGGCATAAATGCCTTTTCTTTTTTGCATGTGTTCTGTGCGGTTGCCAGCCTGCAGAATACCCACATAGTTAAATGGATGCCAGATGGGAAGGGGAGCACAAATGATCTTGCAGGACCCAAATCATTATTTTTCTATCACTTCCTATCTTCCCCTGTGTGGGATGTATGGCCATGATCATATCTCTGCCTAATTGTGCCTCAGTTCTCCTGCTGTAAACTAGGACTATATAGTTTCTATAGGGATGATGAGATCTTTTTTCAGTCATCTTAAATAAGTTGAGGATCCTGTGCGGAAGTACGTGCCATAGCTGTAAACACGGATAAGGGATTTTGCTGTGCTTGTAAGCAGCAGAGCTTTAACTAACAAAATTAAGAACAAAGTGCAGCATTCCTAAAATGTTCCCATAGCATTCTGATACCAACTTATCTGGCAAAGAGGAGAGTCTGAGATCTCCCAGCAAGTAATGTCCAAAGCTTTCTGAAGTCTGTGGTACCAGTTACCTCCAAAAAGCTGTTCTGTGATCAACAGCTAAAGCTTTCAGCATCCTCGGTACTGGAACTGTCATTGGGATCTTCCCACCTTTCCTCTGCTGCAGGCTGTGTAAATCTTGGCTGTGGGAGCTGCTTCCTCAGAGTGCAGGGACTAGAGTAACAGCATGTCCTGCGCTGTAACAGAGCATGTATTGATTTTCTGCTGAGTAACAAGAACTAATGATGGGCATTGTGTGTTATTCATGTTTCATCAAGTTCATTTCTAAGCTGTATAATGTAGCTGGGAGAAGGGTTAACTAGGGACATGAGAGACTGCAGAACAGTTTACAGTCAAACCAGTGTTAGATCTGGTGGCAGGACTTCCTGAAATACCTCCTTTGGCAGAGATATTCTCTATCCTCTTTGCTGGGGAAACTGTCAATTTCTGGACTCGTTTTTAACCTGTTCTTGCTTTCCTCCCTCACAACTAGTGAAGTTCAAAGTGGAATGGCAGGATAAGCTGTGGGCTCAAGTTGCTTTCCTGTTCCAGTGCACATTAGCAGGTGGTGGTGGGGGTGTTTTTTATAAAATTATCAGGGTAGTATAAAGTCAGGTGCAAGGCTTTAACCATTTGGGGTAATCACATAGCAGCGGGTGTTTCTGGATGGAAATAACCACTGTATGTTGCTTGGGAGAGGAGTCCAAACCTGGTAACAGAAACAGACAGATGACTAGGGGCAACAAAGCAACCATGCCTGGGGTTACAGTGCATTTCATAGTGGTGTAATACAGTGTGTAAGATAGAAACATGAACAAGAAATTTTCTGTGTATTACCTGGTACTTCTTTGGCTAACATCCTGTCCTGTGATGCAGGAGACCCAAGTTTCCATTTCACTGGGTTTAGACCAGGAACCTGAATCTGTCACCTGCATAGTGGGAAAGTACCCTCAGTGACTACCATTTGTTTTGGTCCCCCCCGCCCCACCCCGGGAAGGATGATGTGATGGTGGGGTTTTTTTTGTTTTTTTTTTTTAATCTTAACCCATGAAATCATTCTAGGGTGATGCTCTTGTCCAAAGAAACTGTGCCCTTTTGTATGTTATGGTTGAAAGCAACCTTTCTGAAAAATTCCTGACCAAAACTCATGGTACACATCTTGGTGTCTGTTTATCACTGATGGCAGCTAGTTCCTGTTCCTTGCCACAGTGCCTTCTGCCAAGGTCAACAGAGACAGCTCTTAGCCTCATCTTTCTATGAAAACAAAGAGTGCAGTTTTGTGATAAGTTTAATTTGATTTCCCTGGCAGCTGCTGCTGAAGGTGTTGATCTTGCTTTTCCCCTTTCCTCTTGGCTTCTTCCCCCATATCTAATCACATCTCTCACTTCAGCTTTTATGACTGAAACAATGGTTTTCAAACCAGTTGGACTTCAGGTCGATCCAGTTAAGCTTGATGAAAACTGCACCTTTGGGTTGCTTTTTGTGCTCCAGTTGAGTATCACCACTAGCCCTCTCTTTAGTGAGGCAGTTCAGTTCTCGTAACAACTGTTGTCACAAGCTTTTTTCAGACTTGGTCAGAGCAAAGATGACTGCCTATGTTTGATTCGCACGTGGAAGGTTAATTTCAAAACTTTGGAAGTTAGAGATCTGTGCCATGCTCTCCAATTAATTATGAAGACTGAGCTCAATATAGGCAGCTTGTCCTTACAAAAGGGACCCACGTTCAATAGCGACTCCTTTTAAAGTTGGAATAGCGGTTGCGTTCTGACAGAAGTTAGGCTAGGGCAGAGTAAAATGCCTCATGCAGGAACTTTTGTGCAGGGTTTATGTAGAAGCTATTTCACTGCCTTGTTTGTGCTATATAACAAGTAGGAAATCAAGAAAGGCAGAACCAGAAGGTGGGCGTCCTGATTCTTACAGGGACAGTAATTGTTGACTACTTGTTCTGTAGGGAGTCTGTCGGTGTTGCTGGCAGTGTCTTACAGAGCAGTTGGAGTGGCAGCTTGTTTGTCTTGTCCCAGTAGGGTGAATGATACCCACAAAGCAGTCTGCTCTGTGGTATACTTCTCTGTCTCAGGTGATCAACACCAATTAAGTTTTTTTTTTTTTTGTGGCCTTTTTATCTTAGTTCCTGTTGAGATGGTGTCTAATTAAAATACCTGGAGGGGAAATTAGAAATTCAGACATTAAAAATTATTCCATGTTCTCTATTATTCAATGCAAATTGCAAGTCTAACTAACAGCAGGAAACCAAGTTTGCTGCCGGTAATTAAATTTTCTCCTGAAGTCTACAGCTGATAACCAACTGTGCATATCTGAATATGTAATTACGTTGATATTTGAGGGTTTTATTTAGGTTTTTGGGATTCAGGACTCAGCCTATTGACTAGGGAAATAGCAGCAAAGTAAGTAGTTCTGGGTCCTACTAGAAAGAATGAGACAACGTAGTTACAGCAGCGTGCTGTAGAAACACTTGGCGAGTGAGAGCTGCGGGCATGACAGAGTGTCCGTAGGCATTGCATAGACCTGCAGGGGCAGATTGATGGTCTTTGTTTTGCAGTGGAGGGCAGCGTCTGATCTGTGTGTAACACTTGTAGATATCTGGAGTGCAGCTGAGGGCATGCAAACATTTGTATGTCACTAAAAGTGGTAACTATCTTTTGGAACATGAGATGGGCTTTCCATTTATTAAGGAGGGAGAAACATAAAATGTCTTCTCTGAACTGTCTTTCCAAAACAGTGCCCAGAATGATAAAATTACATGCTGCCTTTGCAGTCACAGAGTCTGGCAACTGTTGTTTATTATTACCTTATAGCTTGGGTTGAAGACCTTCAATGTGATAAAGTCTTAGCACTAAGATAGTGACAGGTACATCTGCTTGGCTTTTTCCAGCTGTGGAGTCTCTTTTTAAGTGCAAGATAAGTGTAGCCTGAGTCTCCTTGGAAGTGTGTATGCTGTGCTTCCATCCCTAAAAATTGTTGATACAGTCTTCTGTATATTCTGCTTGCTCCGTCTGCTCCTGAACACTAGATGGTGCTGGTTCTTTCCACCTTATGCTTGGACACTTGCTGTCAGTTGTGGAGTATGTCCTGAATTACTTGAGCGTGAGTTCATTCTGTAAGAGGAAAATAGCCACTCCTTATTGTCCATTGGTGTCTTCTCAAAAGCAAATCAGCAAGCGAGAGATCCCTAACAATGTTATGGCCCAGCCTATGAAGCTAATACTGTGCTCTGTAGACAGCATATAGTAGTGCATGCATTTCTGCACGTTTGCCCTGCCATAGGCATTTTTGTCTGAATCCACAAGATACAAGGAACAGAATGTTTTCAGCTGCTGTCACAGATGCCAAAATCAACAGTCTTTGAAAACATTCAAGTTCAAATCGTTTGTCCATATTAACTGGAAATCTTAAGATGAAAACAAGATTTATTTGTTATGGATGAGCAAAGCACGTTCTATATAGACAAGTACAGTAATGACTGTGTGGGGAAGGTGCTTGAACCTAGACCTCTACTACTACAGGTTAACATACTGACCCAGGGGTTACTGGCTATTTTAAGGCATCTATCTGACTGTTTTCCCCTTCCCCTGTTCTGAGCCTGAAGAACTTATTTTTCAAAGTATATATCTTCAGACCTTTCCAGTTTTAATGAACTGGCATTTGCATCTTTGGTGTGGGTGTGAAGGAGTTTGATCAAGCCTCCTACAGCATTGCTGCTTAGGGATCTGCTGGGAAGACCAAAATATACTAATTGCCTTCTTCAGGGTAACTCCTTTCCTAATTCTTCTGAAATTATTTTATCTGACTGAAAAAAAATAGTTTTTTGTGGCCAGTCCAGACCTTGACAATTTCATTTAGCACCAACAGAAGTATCAGTCAGCTGCCAGTATTTCCAGGCTTGTTACATAAATGAATTTGAGTTGAACAACCATTATTTGAGTAAGTTAATGGAGGCCCCAGGTTCCCTCATGCAGATACTAGACACTAACAACTCAAATGTTCTGCAAGCAAGACATCTTTGCTTACTGATCTCCTGGTCTGTACTTTTGTTGAATACTTGACTGTACCATGTCACTGAATACTTCTGAAATGAGAAAGAGAAAACAGGGACTAAGCTTTGCCCTCTGAATGCATGTAATCTTACTGATTTCAACAGTGTTGTGTTCATTCCAGTGGTATATCCCTACAACTTGACCAATACATTATTACCTACTTAAGGTGATGACTTGTTGCTGGTGAAGGTCATCAGACTGCATCCAGACTTTTGGACAGAAAGGTTATTCGGCTTCTCTTTCCCCCTGAGGGCTGTGAGACTTTCTGATAGTTAAGAATGTTTTGGCTCACCATATGTTATCAACTTATAACATCTTGAAGGGCATCAGGAGGCACCTGCAGCCTGTAAATTGCTTTTTGCTTTGGTGTTTTGTTGGGTGTGTTGTTCTTGGGGTGTGTGTTTTGGTTTTTTGGTTTTTGTGTGTGTGTGTTTTTTGGTTGTTTTTTTGTTTTTTTTCTTTCTCCTCCCTAGCATATGCAATGCCTAAGGCTTGTGTTTGCATTTGGCAAGCAAAGATCCTGCTTCATGAAATAAACAAGATCCTGCCTTTGTTTCATTAGAAGTGTTTGATCTACTCCAAGTTATACTGTCTATATTATCCTTCAGTGCTCTGGGGCCCTGGGCAGTTGAAAGTAGGCCTGGAAAAACAGGCTGTGACAGCTTACGTGTTCTGCTGTCCTGGAATATGCATCTACAGGAGAAGCAATCTGTCTGATCCCTGATCAGTAGCACTTAGCTACCTTTAATGCATGCGCTGGCTTTCAACAAGAATGCTGGTTTTTACAGCTTCAATTGCAACAGCATGAGGTAAAGGAGCATGAGGCTTAAGAATTTTCATGAATAGCTTTTTCTGCTAGTGCAGATCATTAAGACATAATCTCTGACTGTTCTTGAGCAGTTTTCCTTAACCCATTGTATTCCTCAAAGTCAAATACATCTGCATATCATTTTGTGTAGGCTGCCCTTTGGGTACAGAAACATGGCTCTGTAAGGTGATGGCATGTTTTTGCTGGAATGTACAAGGCATCATTTGATCCCATCAGGCTGGCTTTTTAGTGCAAATTAGGTAAGATTTTCAAGTCTTCCTGCTGAGACATTCCAGAGTAAACTCTGCTATTGAGTATTCTGCCTTAAGGATAATATATTAAGCCCTAAGGCATGTGTGGTTAGTAGAGATTTTTTTTTTTTTGCATTTTTGTACAAGAACAGCTTTGTTCCATAAAGATATACTTATCAAACTGTCAACATGATCAGTTTTATAGTACCTTCCCTGTATTTCTTACTAATTTTTTTTTAAAAAAAAAATTAAAAAAAAAAATTAAGTCTTCAGTGCTGTCTTGCAGCTTGTATGCTCTGGTGCTGCTGTTGCAGGTTAAACTTTGTTCAGCCCCAGAAGCAGCTATGTTTCCATTTGCAGTAAGTATGGGTGAATTCTCCACAAGATTTATGCAATGTTTGGGATCCTTGAGGCTAAAAAAGTACTCTAATTTAGAAGGTTAGCATGATGAAGTAAAATAAAATAAGACACGTGATATATGGCAATGTAGTTTATAGACACAGCAAATTCTAGAGGTAAGAAAATAAGTATTAGTGGTCAACATCAGCATGAAGAAAGAAAACATCAAGCTAAAAGGAAGTTTACTGCTTAGGCACCTGCTCAGCACGTGTTTTGCCAGCTCGGTAGTCTTACTGAGCTGAGTAGATCTCTAAGGCTTGTGGGATTGGGCCCTTTGTTTCAAGTTCAGCTGATTTGCCTTGTGTGATTCAGTGGATTAATTCTTGTCCCTAGCTGATCTGGCACAGTCATGTTAAATTAAAAATACAATGCATTTTGGATTAATTTGCGGAGTTGTATTGGTTGTGTGGGCTGGAGATGCAGTCAGGTTTACTCATTCTTTTCCTTCAGTGTTCTCAGGGTCTGCTTTCCTCTTTATTTTCTGTACTTGAGCTTTTTAAGGGTCAACATGTCTGCTGAGTGCATTGCCTTTAGCTCTGATACTAGAAGTAAATTGGTGAATTTTGGATGGGTGGATGATGGTTCTTTGTTTGTTGAGGTGGTCATTTTTTTTAATACTCTGTGGATCCTGAACCTGTCAGTGGATGCACTTATCTGCTTGCAGAATTCATGCTTTATAATAGCAAGAATAAAGCAAACATCTCTTTGTTTCTAAATGTAAAAATTTTACAGTAAATTAATTTTTTTGTGTACCTGCTATGTTCCTGCTGTTGTCATTACAGAACTGCTGTAATATCTGCAGCATTTAATGACTTATGGATTTACTCTGACTTCCTACCCACTTTGAGATGCTGTGGATCTGATTTCTGTGGTGTGTGAGGCAGGTGCAGGCTATGCAGAATCTAGAAACACACACACACTCTGAAACTGCATCAGTTACACTGCATTTACTGAAAAGAGGGAAAGAAGCATGATTGGTATGTAAACCAATGCAGGATGGCACATAAGTGAAAGAAACCAAAATATTTGCTCTCCAGACTGCTCCAGAAGGGAATTCTGAAACGATTTAAAAAAAAAAAAAAAAAAAAAGACACAACAACAAAAAAAACACAAACAAAAACAGGGGAGAAGGAACCACTGTCCAAAAACATAGTATATACTGACAGTCCTGTAAGGCAGCACCTCTAGGTACCTGTTAGTGCAGGTAGCTTAACTGCTCAGTAATAATATGCTGCCTTGGAAATACTCGCTAGAAGTCATTCTGGGGAGCAAAGTTAAGAAAAATAAAACACACTTCCTTTTCTCACAGCCTACACAAAAGCATGTGGGGAAAGGGACAGCAAAGTTGACAGTGTGCTGCTCCAGCATCCAAAAGGAATTACAATTGGGAAGCTGCTATCTGGGGTGTTTATGAAACCATGTCTTTGATGCCCTAATGATGCCAGTCTGAAGTGGGAGCTGGCCTGCTGTCAAACAGCTGTGAGGGTTCACAGCAAAACCCGCTCTGTGTTTGTCCAAAATGCTTTAGGGATAACTAATGTGCTGTCAGTGAGAACCAGCTTTCACTGGGCTTTCTGAAAGTCACAGGAAGGAGGAAGTATGACAAAGATGTGCTGCCTAGGGCATAACACTTAAGATTTATACTTTGTTAAATAAGTTGTCTTGCTATAAAGTAACAGGAATGTCATGTTACGTTGTAAAAGCTTTCTTTATAAAAGCTTTCTTTATTATTCATATGCTACTTTAAGTATTTACAAAGTACTGATTATGTGTGATGAGTGGGGGAGGAAGGCTGCGGTGTTGGAGTGACTTATATGCTTCTTTTTAATGATTTTTGGACTCTTACCCTAGGCACATTGTCTGTACTTAGGACCCTACCCTGGGGTAAGACTATCAGCTTTGTTGCTCACAAAATATATGCCTGACTGTGAACTTGTTCATAAGATTCTCTTCAGTTATGCAGGAGCTTAGACTAGGTCATCACATGGGTCCCTCTTGGGCTTGATGTTTATGAATAAACTTTAAAAGATGCAGGTTACCACAGGGAAACAAATTGGTCTGACACATGAATTGTTGAAAATGCAGACTCTGAAGAACTAGTGCAACACGGAAAAGAGTAAAAATGAAACAAGCAGAACACTTTAGTTTCCCTGGTACAGCCAAGATAAATACTGACATTAATCGCATCAAAAATGAAACACGTGCAATTTTATTACTTCAGAGTGTCCCTGTAAAGTAGAGTGGCAAACTAAAGAATTAATTTTGTGTGATCTAAAATTCATGAACTGTAGGAATATCAGTCTTTCTCTATCAGCTCCTGTTGCTTAAAGCAAGGTATGGATGTGGAATCTTTGGCATGTCCAGAACGTGTGGGATTTTGGGGGGATACAAGCTCTTCTAATAGATAGGATCCTGTAGATGCTTGGATATTGGATGTACATGCATTTTCAGGATGCTGGGAGAGCAATTCCTCCTTCCTGATAGCTTTATGCTCTGTAGGGAAGTTAATTCCACTGAATTCGAGTGACTTGAACAGAACCTGTTGATATGGTTAAACTTTTTTGGCTTAAAGGGGAGGTATCATGACAGTTTTGGTTGAGACCTGGTTATTAACCACCATGGCTGTGTTTCAGTTTTCTGTTGCCTTTTCTGGGAATAGTTTTAACTCCCTGTGCTAGTTAACTAGGTATAGCTTCCCTACAGGGCATGCATGACTATGCCTAGATGGATCCTCTGTTACGTAGAGGAAGTCATACAGTTTTCAATTTCACATTGCACTGTATTAATAGACCTGAGCTATGCCAGGAAAGAATTCAAGTTCTGTGTTTATGTTAATGACACTAGGAATGACATTGGTTTTATTATTTTAGCAGTCTGTTTCTAAACAGCTGTAAAATACCAGATTTTGAAAAGTACTCCCTATGACTACAAGCACCTGGAAAAGCTGCATTTTGCACCAACATTCTCCATCTTATTTCCAAGAAGATTTTAAGAGGAGCTTGGCATAGTGAGTGCTGAGAACACTTACTGAAGTGTGGCTAATCTGTGTTGAACTTAGTGGCCTTACAACAACTTTATTCTCATAAGTTTAATATAAGCCTCACAGAATCTCTGCAGTACCCATCACAGAAGCTTTGCTCAAGGTACTATTGTATAAAAGCAGTGAGGCAGCTGGGATCAGGACTATGTTCTGTTTAGTGCAACATGTTTTAATAAGCTTAATCTTCCTAATTTTCTTCAAGCACTCTAATTGAAATGGATATGATTTCTTCCATTAGGAAGACAAAGTTCAGGTCGCTTGTGATTATAGAACTCTTCCTTTTAACAGACTCTAAATGTTTACTTTTTCCAAGTTTGAGTCTTCTATCTCTGTTCTGGCAGGTGTACAGCCCAGTGCATACATATTCTTTCAAAGTCTGGCTTTGAATCTCAGCCAGAGAAGATAGATCATAAATCGTTAAGGTTGGAAAAGACCTCTGAGATCATCTAGTCCAACCGTAACTGCAGGATTAGGCAGCATGTTCTACATCCATAAACCATTGCTCATCTAATTGAAGTCCACTTAAGAAGATGTTGGTATCCACGCCTCTGTGGGTACCAAAGACGCTACGTATCATGCTGAACTTGTGAAGCATTGTTGTTAGTTCTGGGGTTTGCTTTTAATCACCAGCTGTCTGACACTCACAAAAACTTGGGGGAGGGGGCAGAAGGAATTAGAGATAATGAAAGAGCTATGAAATCAAAAGTAGACAGTGTTAAAAGGAAGTGTCTGTGAGGGAATGAGGAAAGACTGTTATAACTGACTTATATTCTTTGCCTTGAAGGATAATTGTACAAACTGTGTTGCTTCCCTGGATTTGGAGGTGTGGATTTTAATATGAGGACTTATCAGCACACTGGCAGCTGCTAAGAGAGGTGAAGAGCCTTGTCTGCATTAGGAATGCCGTGCTGGTGTAATTATGTTACAAGAAAGCCTGTACTGGCATACTGGTGTAACACAGACAAAGCTTACTTTTCTTAACACAAATGTAGGTGTCTACAAAGATTAGCAGCCTTCTAGCTATGCTGGTATGAGAATCCTCCCACTCCACAGAGGCCATAAAGGCTCTGCTTTGAGACCATGTGGTTTGTATATGAATCAGAGCCAAAATGATGGAGAGAGTTCAGCAGAAGATATTTTCCAGAATAAATTTCCTATGGTCTGTTTTGAGTGGATAGACTCAGGTTTAGCAACTTATTTCTGTCCTTATAGCTCTTGAACATGGATCATAATTCTTATGTATTGCTGACACTACAAAACAGAATGGACACATCCTGCCTTTAGTTAGCTCTGTGACCCAAATGTGTCACTGCAGAGAACAGAGAAAGTTAGTACAAATTGAAATATTGTGCCTATGAGCATGCCCAGTAAGAGAAATATTTTTTCCCGAGTCCCTGTTCTGAAGCTGGTGGGGGTCTGTGGAAAGTGTCATAAATATGTCTGTGGATCTGTAGGGTGACTGTCTTACTGAAGGGAATAAATAAGAATTGGAGAGGAGCCATGAGAGGGAATTCAGATTTCTCTCATAGTAGTGCTTTGAGGTCACAGCTATTTCCTGTTGGAAAGCACGGTTTTGCCTTTAGCTGTAATGCTAACAACATCACAGGGTTCTGCTTTGGTCTCAGTAACTTTGATGAAAATATGATTAAGCTACACATACAGAGTTTTTCTTAACCACCTCTGCCAAGGCATCCCAGGATGTAGGAGTCCAGATATTTGCTATCCATCTCAGACCTTCTTGACATTATCTTAAGATTCTGCAATCAGTGAAGAGTTGTGTGTGTGTCTGAGCCAAAGCGGATCCTCCTTTCTCTTCTAGAAGCAATGGTTCTTTGAAGTTAGTAAGTATAGAAACTGGTATATGTTAATAGTAGGCTGTTGGTGCTCTGTGTATGCTGAGATCTGTTAGGAAAGAGGTTCTTGTTTTTACAGCATTTTAAAGTGCTGTTGAGGAGTAAGATGCTTTCAGATATTTGTAGTAAAATTGTGCTTCTTAAAATCTATGTGCTTAGCTGACCTTCCCCTTTGGGCTATAAGTCGGTGTGAACCATGCAAGAGCAGCTATGGATACATGGCTATGGGTGAGAAATGGTGCGTGGTGCCAGGTAAGAGTTGCTGATGTCAGTCTGTGCTCACCCGCTGCTGAAAGAAATGAAAGCACAGCAGTAAGAGCTCTCCTAGCATTCTTCTTTCATTCTTCTTTAATCAGGGCACACGTTGCCTTTCTACTGACAAAATGGAATGGTAAGGACATCAGCTTTTCCAGGACCAGGTGCAAAAGATTCATTATAAAGGGCCTCTGCCCATGGGTAAAGCTGACTATTCAAGCATGATTTTTCATGCTTCCTCAATACGTCAGTACCAGAACGCTAAGAGCCTGCTAAAACCCCTGAAGCAAAGACCTGTGGATTTACTCTCTAGCACGGTGTGGCTAAAGGTATATCGGAATTTACAATCAAGCTTGCTTCATTTCTTGATGCTTGCACCTAAAATTCTTCTGTTTTGAATTTGCTTAGGGAACTGTGAGTTTTTCCTGTATAACAGATTGTCCATCAGAATTCATGTGACTCCTTTTCCATTTCAACAAGTGCTTTAGGTTGCAGAGTCATTATTTGAATGGAAGGAATAAAGAAGGTGGGCACCTGGGATTCTCTTTTAAAATATGGTCAGTGCTATGGAAAAAATGTCAAAATGACACTGCAAATTGTTGTCAGATGAGTGTCAGATGGTATGACTTCAGATGCTGAAATTCTCTTAGAATTACAGTGATTGGAGGGAAAAAAGGAGGAAATAGACCTAGTCAAATCAGAATAACTTTTCCTAAATTCAGTATCTTGTGACTCTTTCTGGACTAGAAACTGTTTAATAGGACAAGGTTGTATGTTCTGAAATACTGTTCCTGACTGAACAGTTACGTGACTTTTTATCTTTTGATCTTGTGTTTTAAAAAGCTGTTGCTTTTTCCCCTCCTCACCTTCCCCCCCCCCCCTTCTTCCCATCTTTTTT
>VZTL01055824.1:0-32490 GCA_013400535.1 Scopus umbretta | reverse complement strand
TAAACTAACAGTGAATTAGGAATTACAGAGTTTGTGGCAGTGAGCTGCTGAACTTCCAGAAGACTCAAACCTCTAGCCCTTTCAGTAGTTCAGACTACTGGAATTGCAAAGATTTTTGCCTTTGCTAAGGATGAACAAATGTCTTAAGTGGTTCCTAGTAACTAAGAAATTACTTTTGCAGTAAAAGGAGCATGCAGAGTCTACAAAGCATAAACTGATAATGAAGACACATCCTCTAGTCAGGGTCAAAGAGTGGGCCAAGCCCTTTCCTGGTGAGACTCCTGACTGCAGGTGAAATTCCTGGTGAAAATTCTGGATGCATTTCTGGCAGACCAATATTGACCAAGTCTGGAGCTGAGGGCAAGGTGGTCCCTGCCTGGGGGAAGCAGGTAAGCAGCCATAAAGACCAGTTGCTTTGAGGTACCAGTCCAAGTAGGAAGGGGAGCTGTTGCTGAGCTCAGCTGAGCTGAAAGTGAAGGGAAATTTAATTTCCCATTTAAGAGACAACAGCAGTGGAAGCAGAGCTACCTGGTGATTGTTTTCATCATCTAATTTTGCCAAATGGAACTAACTTGCCTCAAGCACAGCAGGATAGCAGCCTAATTGTATCAAGACTATAAATAGTCTGAGGAAGATACTCTAAATTTTGAGTGATGGAGGTAGTCTAATAATCAGAGTATGCTAATAATTCAACACAACATAATACAGATGGTAATGCCACAGTTTGTGTTTACTAAACATCTTCAAACTGCTTTAAAGTTACCCTATCTTATTACAGTCTTATTTCTTCAAGTAATGAGGTCTACAAGATACTCTCAAAGTAAGATGCCTTTACAAGTCTATTTCCTTTTTATGCAATATGTGTACTTCATGATGTAGTGTATTTGCTGGGTTGCATCAGACCCAATACCTATCTTTGTGCGTATCCCATAAGAGATCAAGGACTATTTGTCCATGGAAGTTCTGCTTAACAAACAAGTGACAGTTACCTTTTGAATTTGAAGATTTTTTTGTAATTGAACATCTTTGTTAACACAGTATTCCTCATAAACCCTCATGCATATGGCACTGCCCTGTGTCTAAATAAGCATCTGCATCCCCAGTCGTGTTAGGCAGGTATGAAGATTCTGAATGCATCTGCACCATCATAGAAAGGTTGGAGAAAAAGTCACCAGGAGTGGATTGCCCACTATCCTCTGCACATCAAAAAACATCAATAGTTGTTCTCCCAACAAAATGTTAACTGTGTATTGCCAGAAGTCTGTCTACTGTGTTCACTTAGTAGGAAAGTATATTGCAATTC
Organism: Scopus umbretta; assembly: GCA_013400535.1. Taxonomy (NCBI): domain Eukaryota; kingdom Metazoa; phylum Chordata; class Aves; order Pelecaniformes; family Scopidae; genus Scopus; species Scopus umbretta. Next base: position 31,187 of record VZTL01055824.1, on the reverse strand, counting down.
ATGAAATAGAGCAGCAGAGCTATGATAATGCATATAGATTGTTGTTCATATAAAACTTATTTAATTTTTTTTTAACACCTCCCCTTTGTTCACCTTCATGTTTGTCAGTCTAAAACTAGTACAACTATAACAAGGCTTAAAAAACAAGATTTGTCTGGAGGTTGTTTATTTTACACTCTAATCAGTTCACGGGGTTGAACACCAAATGGTCAGCTTCTATCCTCGAATGTATGACTAGCTCCCACAGGTACACCTGTGGGTGCTTTGTTTCAGTGTGTGATATGTATGCTTTGAAGGTTGAATCTAGTTCACTTGCATAATGCTGGATCACTGTAATCCTTATTTGAGTACTGATCTTAGATCCTATTATTGTTCATTGTTAAAGATTGTAATTATGTTGACCAAAACAAAATATTTTTTCTGATGGGGATTAATGTAGCTGAACCCCTCTGACTCTACCTGAAACACCATCCCTGGTGAAAGCTGGTAGAACAACTGCATTACAGTAATTTTCCCATGGAAGTACACTGTTCAGCTTCTGTCTGCACAATGGAACAGTCAAATACCACAGATGGAAAGGGTTACCTTGCCAGCAAAAGCAGAGCAAACCTACAGTTTGTCAGACTGTAAGCCTGGCAGCAATTAAAAAAAAAAATGGGATGGAAAAGAAGTATTACACAATTACATCAAATAAATTGGACTACCAAAATAGTTTTCATCTCTTCCCCTTCCCAAATAAAGAGGGAGCCTGAAACAATATCTCAGGGAAAATAATCAGAGCATCCAGCTTTATTAAAATGCAGACAAATTATGGGGACTAGCAAAGGATGAATGTAAATATCCAGTGCAAATATCTAATTTGCAATTCTGAACATTTTGGTTATACACTGTAATGGAACAGACAGCTTATTATGTCTGATTTATTTTAAATTTTATAGAACAGGAAAAGGAAAGAGACAGGACAAATATGTAAAACTAATGGAAAAAATCAGCTGGATAGTACTAAACATAAATTTTCTTTAAGGATATTTATAAAGATGCCCATTCTCTGCTTAAAGATAAGATAGAAAAATAGTTTTCAAAATAACCGAAATTTTAGTCATAAAGAGCACAGACATATTCTTCAGAAAATTTTTTATCCAATTTAGAAATGCCCTCACCTAAAAAGACTATCCTTTCATGCAAGAGAACTAGGCTGACCTACTAAGAGTCTTTAAAGATTGTTCACGAATCTTGGCTTCTGACTAAAACACTGAGCACAAGCTCTTATGCACCAAGCAACTCCAGCCATGGATTTTAAATTTATTTGACATACAACTACCTCACCAACAGAATGTAAAAGAGAAACAACCAGAGCACAAGCTGTGTTCAGTCCCTTAGCTCTTTGATGAAAAAACCAGACCATTGGTTTATTATTTATTTTCATGTGTGTAAAGTTAAAACCTGCAATGTGGCCAAGCGAGGCCAAAAAAGGCCATTGGAAGACTGTTGGTTAAAGGAGTCCTGATAGTGCAGCATACTTAGTCACTTTCTTTTAGATGTTATAGGAGAAACACTGCACTTCCTTCATATGCTTCAAATAGTTGATTCTGTTTGCTGCCTAATCCCAAAACCCTGGTTCATGTTTAACTATACAGTCACACAGTCATTGGTAAGAGTCTTGCCTGTGTCAGGACTGAAGGTTAAAGCTACCAAGGTCTATATTTATCACCCTAGGAAATATCTACTGTTAAAAACTAGTAGTTATTAACATCATGCCATAACCTGTCTGCTTTAAGGAAGGTATGTTCTCCTACCCCAAAATACATGCAAGGAAGGAGATATGTTTGTAGGTAGGTACTCTGCTTTCTTGGAGTAAAACTCCATTACTGTTGTACATGAACACTGCTGGTTTTGCTGGTTTGGCTGTCTTGTCATTACATATCACCAGCATTGGTCTGACATTATTATGGACTTCCAGCCCAGGCCTGCATAGCTGCACTTGAGTGTATGCTTGTTTTCCATGGCGTGCGTTGCAAGCTGTTGATAGTTGAGGCAGCATCTCTGGCAGATGATGTTCATTCTTTATAGCCCTTCACATGTGATAGAATCACAGCATATTTAAATACCTCTGGCCTAATGTTTTCTATACAGAGGAGCAAAGAGGTTGATATGAAGGTTGAAAATCCTGAAAGGAAGCTTGGAGATAAAAAAAATCTTTGTGCATTACGGATGTCGTAGAGTGGGCTTGCTGCTCAAGTTGTATTCTTACTTAGCACTCAAGGTGTACTGCCAACCTCCATGCCATTCATTAGCTAAAGCTTCATTTTCTGGCCTACTAGGTATTCAGTGAAGCCTCCTATCCCACCAGCAGTTGATGCAAAGCATGACCAGGGACCACTGATGAGTGGCACTGCTCAGCCAGGTGTGGGCTGCCCATGTTGCCAACTTAGAGTTTGACAAGCAAGTTAGAAAAGAGCAGAACACATGCAGTGTGAGAAGAGTGAAAAGAGGAGGTAGGTAAAGCCAAGTAAAGTGAATGCAAGAGAAATGCTGAAAATTATCCAGGTAAAGATAGAATCATAGAATCATAGAGTCGTTAAGGTTGGAAAAGACCTCTGAGATCATCTAGTCCAACTGTCAACCCAACACCACCATGCATACTAAATCCTGTCCCAAAGTGCCACATCTACACTTTTTTTTAATACCTCCAGGGATGGTGACTCCACCACCTCCCTGGGTAGCCGGTTCCAATGCTTCACCGCTCTTTCAGTAATGATATTTTTCCTAATATCCAGCCTAAACCTCCCCTGGTGCAACTTGAGGCCTGCAATTTCCTCTCGTCCTATCACTAGTTACTTGGGCAAAGAGGCTAACACCCACCTCACTACACCCTCCTTTCAGGGAGTTGCAGAGAGCGNGCCATCCAGCCAGTTTTTAACCCAGTAAAAAGTACACCTGCCCACACCATGAGCTGCCAGCTTCTCCAGGAGAATGGGACCTCTCCTGTTAACCAGGACTGCTGATAAATGATGGAGAGTGCCTTGGCAAGTTCCTCTGCCAGCTCCCTCAGCACTCTTGGGTGGATGCCATCCAGCCCCACAAGCGTGTGAGTGTCCAGGTGGCATAGCAAGTTGTTAACTTCTTCCTCCTGGATTATGGGGGGTTTATCCTGCTCTCCGTCCCTGTCTTCCATCTCAGGGGGCTGAATACCCAGGGAACAAGTGATCATACTATTAAAGTCTGAGGCAAAGAAGGCATTAAGTACCTCAGCCTTTTCCTCATCCCTGGTGGCAATGTTTCCCCCCACATCCAACTGGGATGAAGATGAAGCATGATCTATTATTATAAGGAGGGGAATGAATGAAAAGCAGTATCCCACTCCAGTTTCTCTAAACTGCAGAAACCTGTGGTCAATTGGGAATCACCCGAGTGCTCATATTTTTCAAGCTTGTTGCTAGGCAAGTTGGTGTTGGATAAGTTTTAGATTTTGTAGCAATGCTTTGCCAGATCTGTTCTGGAAAATCTAAAGATCACTCCAAGTAAGGATGCTTATTTGTTTCACTATGTGTCTTACATTTTTACTTTTTCATTACAGTTTAGTTGTTCAGGATAAATAATAGTTTTCCTACGGCATTGAATTATTCTGCTGTCTAGGAAAAGTACTTGTTTCCCTCCTTCCAAATGAGGTATTTGTCTCCTGTTAAAAATAATTAGTGCAATTTAAAAGCTGAAGGAATTTACAAAATCCAAGAATGTGTTTATAGTATTGATTAATGACTCTGGCAGACTGAGGCCTTAATTCAGGAAAGATCTCTGTTTGGAAAAGTATTTCGGTAAAACTCATTATATTGTTGAGGCTTAAATTTAAGAAGATATGATTATTGAATTGGAGTATGTATACAAATGCTCTGCCAAATCAAGGCCTAAGAAACAGGCTTTGAAAATTGTCTTTGACTCAACAGAAAATCTTTTTGCTTGTAACAGGAAAAACTGCCAAAGATGAAAGTAATCTGTACGGCTGGTGTGTGGAATAGCAGCCTTCCCTCCCCATGTCCTCTGTATTTTCATTGGAGATGAAAACTTATCTCAATAGGAAGACTCCAACCCAATGTTTGTATGATGGCTTGGGTGTGTCACACCGGGAGAAGTCAAGAGCTGAAATCCCAGTTCCATATGGCACAGAGTGGCTACAACACCCATGTATTTCAATGGGAACTGAGGTTGTTCAGGGTTTTCCAGACCAGAGTCTCTAGGGTAACAAAACCAGTGACCCTCCAACAGATCTCCAGTATTATTTAGTGTTTACATCAACATTACATACTACCTAAAGTTGACTCTTAAATTTTATAAACATCATAATTACTGCTATTGAACTAGAGCAAAATCCCCTTAATATTCTCACTTTTGGCTGCAGAGAGCTTTCTGAAGTCTGTGCCAGAGATAATTAAAGAATGGTTCAAATGGCAGTCTCTAAGGCTTTGAAAATATCTGTGGGAAATAAGCTGTTCAGTTGTTCTTTACTGCCATAATGTATTAGAAGTGACATTACTAAAAATGGGCTCATCTTTCTGGTCCAGTAGACCAATTGAGGCATTCACATTTTGCAACCCATGATTGCACAATTGTTGGCATCACGTCTCCCCTTACAGTGGATTTGCGGAAAGCCCTATAATATTATGAGCAGCCTTTTAATATCTGTGTTTCACAAGGAAAAAGCCTGTGAAGATGTTGAGCGTGAATGAGAAGGATAAGCTAAGGGATATTTTTTGACCATGTATTTGAGATATACAAAAAGTAGTTTTCACATACTGCTTACTGTAAACAAGTTAAAGGGAAAATTGCGGTTGGTGAAAAAGAGATCAGCAGTAAAAATAAAATCACTGACTTCTAGTGGTCTTGATTTCAGTTTGGCTTAATGGTTATTACTTAGTTATCTAAACTTAGCTTTCTGGAGTGACTTAATTGACGTTTTTCTGCTTAAGATCTTTTCCTTTTATTAGATGTAGTTTTGAAGGCACCCATTTAGCAAAAGGAGATCCCTGATTCACTAAGATACCTAAACATTTAAAATAACCCCATATTCAGAAATTCTGCATGTTCCTTTTTAGCTTTCATAGTTCTGGTAAAGAAGAAGCTCCTGGCATCCTGTATCTGCTGCACAGTAGCAAAACTTATCTTTGCAAGGCTGACTGATTCAGTAATTCCAGGCTAGTTATACATCTGTTTGATCAATATCTAACTTTCATAATCCGGTTAGGTTTTCTAGAAGTGCACTCCATAATCTCCATTAATTATTATATTTTGCAGCTTTTAAAAAGAAAATCTAATACCTTCATTAGAGCTTTTCAGTTGTTGGCTGATTTTTTTTTCCCATTTCCTCCTAATTTTTCTTCAATTCTAACACACTTTCAATGTCTTACAATAATTTGCTTCATTTATGGCTGAGTTTATTTTAAATAATCTTATGATATAGGGAGAGGAAGATGAGTGTGAAAGATAAAAGTGCTTACAACATAATCTCCACTATTTGCCTAACTTACCTATTGCTTGTTTCTGATACAATTCAAGATGGAGGTTCCTGTTCACATGTCTGGCAATACTGTTAGTCATTTTGTCAGTGGTAAACTGTAACTCAGATCTCCACTGAAGCTAGAAAAGCAGAAAACATGATTTTTTGCACTCATAACAATTTATTTGACAAGCCTGAAGCTGGGACTATATACATTAGATAAAGCATCCTGCTGTCAGTAAATTTTAAGAAAAATTGCTAATATTATTTCTCAGCTTAAATTCTAAGTTGCTTCTTTTTCTCAGAAGGCTGGTGCTTCCACCTGTAATAAGTTTTTAAGTTTTATTATGAAAATTTCAACTATCAGCAGAGCAGTCCAAAAAAAGTCACACAGTTTTTTTCAGTGTGTAAGTGAGATAAGATAAATAGCAGGACTCTGTTATGTGACCTGCAGTGAGACCATAAGGGACTGGCGATAAAATGGAGATGAGTTCTTTGCAATACATTACTGAAATTGTTCTATACATAACACTAAAAGCATCGCTAAAACAGACTTTTCCTGTAAGAGATGCCTTTGTTATGATTTCAGATGAGATCTTAAAGTAGCAGATCATGTCACTGTAATTGCATTAGTGTCAGTGTTTTCAGAAAATGATTTGCAGTACAGTTCATTTGTAGTAAAAGAAATTGATGTGGCCTGTGGCTTATTTGGTAAATTATTATAGGATGAAGGAGACTGGTGGAGGGAAATAGGGGGAAGTGTAAACGACTTGGTATCTATTAAAGTCTTATATGCTATTGAATTAATCCTAATGCACAGTATAAGACAACTGAACCCATTTATCTAAATTTGCATAGCTGAGCCGAAATATCAGGTATGGACAAAGCATAATGATTTCACCAAATTTGCTAGACAAAGGTAGACTGTATGACGTCAGATTATATTTTTAGGAAGACATCAGATATCTTCTTTTTCCAATAGGTGAGGTAGCCCCCCTCAGCTTGGCTCCTGTGACCAGCAGGTTCCTGCTGGGTGACAACTCTTCTTCCCTCTGACCTGGTGTACTGGGGCAGGAGAGAGCCTCAAGCCTTGTGCACGGTCCCTGCTGAGCATGGAACAACAGGGCACAAGAACACAAGGATCTGCCGTGCACCTACACATTGCATGGAATCAAGAAGTGAGAAACAGGACAGACATCACCTTGCACAACTGGAAAAACCCTGTTACTTCTTCTCTCTTAACCCTAGCAGTGCACTGAATTAGCTATATCAGCTGCAAAATTGCTACTACAACATACTGATTGTCCACAAACTTTCTATGTGAAGTCTTTGGCTTTCTAAAGGACCACCACAGAAGGAAGGCTTTTTGTTGTTGTTGGCTCATTTTATATGCTGCTTTTAAAATGTTAAGGGAAAGAAAGCTAATTTTAAGAATAGTGATGTGATTTTCAGAAAACTTCTCGATAGTCTATTCGGAATGTGTTCACTGTAGGAGAACCATATATGTCTATAATAGGCTGAACTACAACTTCAGACCTAAAGCATCCCAAATATTTTGCTGCTTGAAATATTGAACCAGTTTCAGCAGAGGATTCACATTTATTTTTCACCATCCTAAACACATGAAGTTGATTTCTATTCCAGAAATGGTTATAGACACATGCTGTTCAAGTTGCTATCTTGCAGGGTTTTCCACTATTCCCTTTGGGTCTTTGTGGCAATGTGTTGAAAGTGTGCTAATGGGTTTTCACTGCACATCCTGGAAGTGAGATCCCAGCAATTACGGAACACAGGGCCAGCCTTGACACATGTAGAGGCCCAGGGGAAAAAAGACATTTACACCATCGTTAAATAAGCAATGAAGGTTTAAAAATAACCTTCAGTTTTCTCCCTTGACACAAATACAAAGAGATCATTAATTTCTGACTGCAGTTAGAATAAATGCATACAGCGTTTTTTTCTTTTTTTTCTTTTTTTTTTCCCCAAGCAGGTTACCTGAAAGGCCCTGCACAAAGGCTGCATAAATCATTCATATTGTAACTAGGGCCTGAAAGATTTAATACAGCAGGAAGAACATTGTAGATTTGGTTACAAAGAAAATTAATTTTGCAAGATATTATGCCTGTCTGGGCAAACAGTTATCTCTTGAGTATTTTGGATCAAATTCACTTTGGATGTAAGTGCACACATCTCACTTCAGTCAACAGAGACTGAAACTGAATTTGACTCACTATGTTTATATCCAGATGCCAGTCATTTATACATTTAGTCACAAAAGAAAACCTGTGATTGAAGACTGAGGATAGCTTTTCAGTCTTTTGATTGATGCTAATTGCAAAGCTGTGTTTGTTTTGGAAACTGGAGTTAGCAGTAACAAACTTCTCTGTGTTTTCTAATTACCAGTGAATTGATATCTAAGGGTTTTTAAACTTTTCATATTGCGCTTAGATTCAAATCATTATATGAAACATTTTTAAAATGCAGTGAAATGCATAACTAGTACAACAGAACAAATATTAGATGTTTAACATAGTTGAAGCTATAGCCTGAAACTGTCATGACTAATTACTAAATACAAATTTCATATTTAGTATCAAGCTTAAAGAAACTGAAATATGCCTGAAATCCAGAAATGGTAGAGTCCTGCCTTCCTTGTACTTTGAAATCTATGACAATTAGTGTTTTGGGAATACAAAGTTATATCACCTATAGTTAAATATGTACAGAATAAATATGCAAAACCCCCAAAATTTCATGGTGTTCACAAGCATACTGTGTGCTGCCGTATAGGTAATGCTCTGGCAATGACTTCCTACTAGGAAAGCCCTTCTCAGGCTTTTAACTAGACATTTGTTAGTGGGAATGAAGTCAGTGATAGATTTGTCTGTGTTTGGAGATGCTACACGTCTTGAAGACTTTGTACTAAATGTACTCATCTCATCACCTTCCATGCTGCTCATTGTAAAATGCAATAAATCTCCTTCAAAACCTCGGGATCATAGATGTTTACTTAAAATAGTGCTTCTCAAGCTGTGGGTTATAATCTTGAAAAAGTTGTGGAGACTTCAGTGAAGGTCATGTTGGTCTAAATCTTAAGAAAAGTCCTTTTAGATATAAATTAATTAACTTTTATGTTGACTTATTGCTAATAGTAGTTGAGCTCCTCCACGGACAATAATAAAAAGCTACATTATTGGCTGTAAATTCTTTAGATAGCTAGGGAGTGGATAGCTAGATTTAATTTCTGACAGCAACTCAACCCTGTAATGTAGAGCTGTGTGTATATCAACACCTGCAGATAGTAATCACAACCTTGATCTTCCTCCACTCTGCACTATAAACACCCCGTATAAAATTTAACCACAGATTCTCAGCCTGTTGAAGTCAATAACAAGATACTCTCCCTGATGACACAATCAACTAATTATACTAAACAGCAACAGCCATTACAGAGGTATGCAAAATGTGCCTTCTGAATATTGACAAAATATTTCAGGGTGGAACAACGTACTTTGTCTTAACGAGCCCAGCTAGTCAAAATTTTTAAATTTACATCAGGTTCAAGATTCTTCACTTTTGAAAAAGTTGGGGGGGGGTTAGCTTTTCTTTTTTTTTTTAATAGTGTGTGGGGTTTTTTCTAAGGGAATAAATCCCTAAGTGTCTAAATGGTAATAAAATCCCATTCAGTCATGACAAAGCTAAACATGTATGGGTAGGGACATTCTTCTCCAAATCTGTGATATTTGCTTCTTTCGCAGTTTGCCTTTTGTGTTAATTTCCATTAAGGAGAATCAGGTAGCCTATGCTTAATTCTAAGACTTGGGCATCCTGGTATCTGAGGTTTGTACTGAACATTGGTAGGTTTGTATCTGCACAGAGAAGGGTTAAGTTACAAAATGGAAATACTCAAAAATCTGCAAGTTGCTGGATTTAAGTACAGTGTAACTACAGATAAAACTTAGAAGTGGTAAATGTTAAATGAGTGATAGCAGAGTTGATTTATAATTATGGAGTGAGGGCATGTACATTTAATAATTTCTTGCCTTTGAAAAGATTCAGATTAAACAAAACTCCATCACACTACTGGGGGAGTTGTTCTTTCTCCATTGTTGCAGTAAGAGAGAAGTTGAATTTATGGGTAATAATAAGAGAGAAATCTCCATAAAGCTTGCTTTGAAGTATACCCTGGGACACACAGTTTGTTATTAAAAAACTCATGCTGATCTTGTTTTTCTACTATACTGACACAGGGAAAAAGCTTAACAAAAACATAGATGATCTTCCAGATTACCATTCAAAAGTCTTCTCTGAATCAGATTGGAAAGCTCACAACAGTGACAAGAGGTAGCCAGCATTAGGTAACTTTCTGATTGCAGCTGAGAAAGGAATGAGGTGTTTAGGAAAGAGAATCACTGCCAAAGGCAGCTGCCAAAGAGAGGGTGGAAGTAGGTTTCACAGTTATGGTGTTCGCTGTCCTCTGCAGCACAGAATTATTTCTGCTGACACAGCAACTGCAGAGAGGATGGGAACTGGTGACCCAGGATCTCCTGAGGAAAGGTTGAAAAGAAAATAGAGCATTTGTTTGCTTTGCTTTCCAGAGATGAGTTACATCCCACCTTAGCAGAAATATATTCTGCAGAATACTCTGCTTTTGTGGTTTGAGCCAAAAGATTTTTCTCCTAGGATATCCCTGTGGCACATTTACTGATTTGGCTGTTTTTCAGGTATTGGAAACAGGGCATTTTCCAAGTCATACATATGTGTATAAAGCCACCATTCAGTTTAGTCCAGAACGCTCATAAGTAGCACCTATTCTGTACTAACAGAACTAGCCCTTTCTCAAGCTGTTTTATTGGGGAAAGTCTGCTTGATGGTGGTCTCTAAATAAGCCAGTACTAGATCCTTCACTTGTTTTGGTGTCTTCAGCTCTGTTAGCTAAAATGTTAATATTACAACATGTGCTTTGTTGTAAAAACTTCAGGACATCATCAAAAAGGTAAACTGAGAACAAATTGTTCTCACTGCAAATGTTACATTACAGAATAACAAGTCTGTTGGGCATGTCTCTTTGCAAAATATACTCTTTTCCTCTTTGTTTCTCTATACTTTCCCACAACATTTGAATGACTTTTAGAGTTGAAGTTTGAGACACTAATGAGGAAGCTGTAGGTGAAATGAAATAGTAACAATCTGAATGAACTATTCAGAAACTTCAGATACATTGTGATAGTTTTCAAATCCTGTGGCATCTTTTCATTTTTTATTCTGTGTTGTGATTATTTAACTTACTTTTTTTTTCCTCTGTAAAAAATAGTTTTCATATCTTTCATCTAGCTAGCTGTCTGCATATGAATGTAATGTAACAAGCCGGGTGACCTAGATCCTGTTAGTACTGCCATACAGAAGAAGGCAATAGTCACATTCTTCTGTAAGTTGAGAGGATGACATTTAGAGCAAAGAACAGCTCTTCTCCAAGCCTTCAGCTTCCAGGATTTAAACTTACTGAAGTCCTATGGCTGTGGAGTTCTTAGAGGTATCTTAACTTTTTAGTTTGTATGATATAAAGCTAAGAAATCCAAGGTTATGTTATAGAATCCAGCTATCTGTGCAAAAAAAGAAAGCCTAAAATGAAGAATACTGTGGACTGTTTTCCCAAAGTATCATAGCTCCTATTTTACATACTCTTTATTTGGACAAGCAAACTGTCCAGCAGCATTCAGACTCCTAAAAATTGCAATTTAGTGAAAAGAGGCACATGAAATTCCTTGATGAAGTGATTTCACAAGAGGATTAACCCAGAGAAGAGCATTTTTCATAAGCAGAGCTTGTGCTTCTGAGGCTTACAGTGTAATTTTCATACATGCAAGTTTCTGTGTCTTCCTTACCTTGAGCCTTTTGCAGGCATGGACAAACATAAAACACTGACACTGGGGACAATCAATGGGGAGCTCCTGTAGGGGAGCGTTTAGACTTCTTCCTTTTGGTGAAGGATCTAGCTTTCAGAGGTTGATCTGAAATGTTTCCTTTAAAAAAAATACTTCTCCTAGAGCTACAGTGCAGAATTATCCACAAAGTACCACTCAGATTTTGGCCTCTGTTTTCTTGGTAGAATCATTGGTGTCTGAATTTAATCCTGCACATTTCCCTTGCTAGGAGGTCTTTGACAATTATAACATGCAGATAAGTAATTAAAGAATAATAGGAGGTTTGAAAGATGTTGCATAGTGTAGATGCTTATTGTAGTGATTCATTCTCTGGCCATACCTTTCAAGCGTGAACATAGAGAATAGGAGATCTGTATCAGATTTCTTGAAGTAATGAGAAGTTTCCAAGGAGTCAACCTCTATGGAATCTGTAAACCATTGGCTAGATCCCAAGACAAGCTCTCACAAAGAAAACTACCCAGTAACACACTGACTTGCCAACCTGACTGGCAGCAAGATCATGGCAGGGCTACTGCTGGGACTCCTGTCTGTGCCCAGGCAATGGCTCAGGGGCAGGGCTGCCACAGAAGCTTGGGCCACCTTCATCAGCATTGTCCCCACAGACAGTTCCCAATGTCTCCAAGAGCTGCAGGAGCAGAGAAAAGTTATCCTCCCCCATCAGATCTCTTTTCTTTACTGTTGCTGTTGGTTTGGTACTGCTGTTCTGAGGTGCCAATTCTAATGCAAAAGTCTGTGCTTTTGGAGCTGCAACCTTCCCATACTCTGAATGAGGCTTTGTGTTTTCTCCATGCATAATTAAGAAACGCCAAGAGCACTTTAAATCCTCAGAGATGGAGTGTTCCTATACCTTTTTCTTTTTTCTTTTTGAAAGGTTGTAAAATTACTGAGGAAACATAGAAAAGAAAGAGAGGAGCATTCCCAGTTGTGTTATTGTGCAGTCCTTTGGGTTGCTAAGAAATCAGACTTCCCTCCACAACAGCAGCCACTCTGACTTCACCTGTCACTCCTGTCTGAAGACTTTTCAAGCAGATGTGTCTGATTTGTGCCTCATTCATGCTGTGAATCTGTGATTTTCAGCAGGTTAGATAACATGAAACACTACACTCATTTTCAGTTGTAATGTCCTGTTGCAGATCTTGTCTTGGAGATCAAGTAGCAGACATACTAGTGCTGTTAACTGCACCTTATTACATATGAGTGTTGCCTGAAGAGACCCAAGGAAGCTCTGTTAGAGAGCACTAAATTCAATAACCAAAGCCTGGTACATAGGAGCATTTCCAGCACTGATTTAAAATCAGGCAAGTTCAGGGCCAAATTAATCTCTGCCTTTCATTGATGTTACACCACTGATTTCAGTGGCTTTTGCCTGTCAGAAACTAAAAGTAAATTTTGGCCAAATGCAATCCTCACCTAATGTTATTTCAAAAGAGGAAATCAAAATTTGGCTATTCCTGAGTGTCCCTCTGAAATTCACTTCGGTCGTCTCTACTACAATGTTTATTTCCTACTCTGCTGTCTGGCTAAAAATAGCGCAAAATGTCATTGACTCCTAGTACAACTATTTTTTTTTATTCTTTTAGTTATAACTGGTGTGAAGTGTCTCATTTACAGAATACAGACTGAACCATTCTTAGAGTAAATAATGTACCTCTATGCTGGTAAACCTACCTTACCATAACAAGGTTACTTATTTTGAATTATTTTAGTTATGGGAAATATAGCAGACTTTAACAGCAATAGTAATAAATTAAATGTACTCATTCATTTTTTTTCCAAGTTGGTAATGAACAGCTTTCACCCTAATCAGAATCCCACTGTGCTGCAGCCAGTATGGTTGTAGAGACTATTATCTGGACACTGTTAAGACTCAGCTGGACAGAGTGCTGGGCTATCTTGTCTATACTGAGCTCTTGCCTAGAAAGGTTGGACCAGATGATCCCTGGGGTCCCTTCCAACCTCGTATTCTGTGATTCTATGATTCTGTGATGATATCTGTTCTATGCAGCCACCACAGCAACCTTATTCCACTTTTACCAGTTAGCAAAACTAGCTAGACCACTGTGTTAAAAGAGCAATCAGAGGTATCCCTATAGGACTCTGAACTGAGCCTTTCCTCACTGTCCCTTTTAATTCTCCTGCTGGGCAAAACCAGGAGCCATTTTGTTACCGCATCTCTCTCATAGAAGCAGAGGTATTTTTCCAGGTGTTTTAGATACAGTTGCTTTTGGTGAGTTATTTTCTTTCTTTTAATCCCCTTTTCCAAGTCTTACTAAGAATTAGTTTCTTTCTTTAAACAAAAAATTTCCTGTGTAAATCAGTCACAGACTAAAACAAACAGGATGTTAAAATGCACGTGACCTATTATTTATAATCGAGTCTTAAATTATCATTCCCTTAGAAGACAACAGTGAGAAATAATGGGGCAGACATCTTCATTTAGAATCTAAGCTTTTCTAAATAATCTTTTAATAAATTAGTCTTCAATGAGTCAGCGATGATCTAATGAGTAACTGACTGTAGTGGGTACAGGATTATTCCTTAAGTTTTTACAATCTTTCTTAATATTGCTGTTCAGCTGAGAATAAAGTTGTCAGATAAAAATATATTTACAGAAATCCTTAGGAAAACAATTTAAATTAAAATAAGAATTAAAAATGTTCTAGCACATTTTTCTCTGTTTTTTCTTTTCTAATCAGAGAAAACAGCACCAGATTTTAGTCATACATTTGGTACTACATTCTTGATAGTGGCCTTAATTTATTCTTTTTAAAAATTTAACCAATCCAAGAGAGTGCAATTGGGGTCAACTTAGTTTCTAAGTTTGCTGAACCATAGGTGTCTCTGTAAGTTAGAAAACTGCCATTTTAAAATGCATAAGCTAGAAGCCCTATAGTAATGTCACCCTCAGTAGCCCAATGGAAAAGGTAATTATTTCATTCAGTGGGGTTTTTGTGTGAGAGAGCAACAAATTAAAATAACTAATCCACTTCACTGAACAATATTTAGCAGAGCTCAGAGGCTTCAATTAACCACAGTTTAATAAAGGTACTAATCTGTATTAAATGAAATCCTTCAACAGCTCATGTTGAAACAATGCATAAGTAGTAATCAGCAAGTCCTGATAGAGGGGCCTGCTGGGGCAGATAGCTGGAATGTGCTGTGTAATCAAATTCCATGAGATTTAAACCCAACAAAAAAAGATAAATTGCTCAAGCCTTTTTTAAGTAAAAGGTGTTTGTTTTTTTTTCCCACATCACTAGATTTTAATATGCAGTGTATTCAAAACTGCATATTCTAAAAAAAAATACATTAAAATCCTTATTTCAAAGTCAAGTCAAAACAAGAAGGTAATTTAAAGCTGCTTAAGTGCATTCCCTGTGAATGGCCCCATCATACAACTTTGCAAACAGTAAGACTAAGCTAGTCAAATGGGTTTTTTTCCATCTCTGTACTATGAGTATTCACTAAACTCAGAAGCTCTGGTTAGCCAAAATTTGTGTCTGTAATTCCTTCCAGAATCCTCTGGAACATTAAAAGCTGCACTCAACATACAGTGCTGGAGAGCAGCAGTGATTTCTGTCCTCAGTCATATGTACATTTGTGTGTATGCAGAATTGAATAACCTTGTAGAATTCAAGATGATTAATACTAGCACTGTATTGTCTTTTAAGAGACAATATTTGATTTGTGTTTATTTAATGAAAGGCCCATACCACCTTGCTTTCCCAAGTAGTTTCAGCACCAGGACTAAGGGTGTTCAGACATGGCTGTGTTCTAATTTCTGTCACTGCAGATCTTAGTGAAAGTCTCACAGCAGGCAAAATGAAAAAAAAACTTAACAAAACAAAACCCAAAAAACCCCAACTGAATTGCCTGTTAGAAATATTCACATCAATCACTTTGTGTCTGGGGACTCAAATTCCAACTTTGTGATCAGTGGGTGAACAAACTGCCAATTTTGCCAGTTCTGTCTGACCCCTCAGCAACACTGAACTCCACTTCAGTCTTTGTGGATTGACAGGGTGGAAATTGTACTTGCCATACCAGCACTGTTAATGTTTTACAGAACATGGTCTAAGCTATGACTTGAATCACAACTCCTCTTTCTCTCATACACCGTTCCAAGTAAAAAGAGTCAACTCTGACTACCCAGGCTGACCAGCTGATAGCACAAGTCATAGCAATGCTTATTGCTTTGAGCCTATAGCTTGCAACTGAGGTCAAGGGTGGTTTAAGGAAGTCATTTAGCCTTTCTGAGGGAGAAGAAAAAGGATTTGACTAGCCTATAGAAAATACTTCAATACTTCATAGAAAGTTGTTCCACAGAATGTGTCTATTCCCATGAAAATATTTTACTAGGTGCTGGAGGAAAAAACAGAAGATAAGATCCACCAAAAAGTAGACGGCTCTCTTCTTCCTGCCTTCATGTTCAAATGGCTTCCCAGCAGCTTGCCAGGCTGTTTCCTGTAACAGTACAAAAGTTGTAAGCTTAATCCTCTGCAGGTGGATATCATCTATCAACAGCCCTTATCATGACTATTCATTTCAAATTTGGGGGGAGAAAGAGATATGGGGCTCAATCCAAGAGTGGTGTTACTGAGCGATGAAGGTTTGCAACATTTTACCAATAAGTCAGAGCCACCTTCCAAGGCTTCACCTAGTGTATTCATGCTTGCTGTTTATTTCCAGATTGGTGTAATGGAGATTCCTCACCCCAATTGTACTTTATGCTTATACATGTATATGTACAGTTACAAGAATTATTACATCTAAGGAACTATGCAATGGCAGCATCATTTTCTTGTTGAGACCATTTCTGGCAGTGAGTACATGAAACGAGTACACAGAATCAGCTAACTGTTGTGGATAAAAGCACAAGGAAGTATGGTAGCAATGTGAAAGCATGGGGTTTGTTTTCCTCATTGCCAGACTCCAGTCCTTCAGATTTTCCAAAGTCATGACACTGTGCCCACACAGAAGAATTTGCAGGATTTGAGATTTAATGAGGCCCACCCAGGTTCACTATAAAATTGTAATACTGATATTAATTGAAGGATTAGAATTGAAATTGTAGGGCTGGCTTAATAGTCTTGTTAAGTCAAAGCCAGAATAGGCTGAAAGAGGGCCTTTCAGTAAAGCTTTCAAACATCAAGCAAAGCTAAATCCATAAATTAAAATAGGATGGAAAATCCAGTGAAATATTTGCTATTATATATAATGCAGGTCATAATTATATGTTGATGCACATCATGGTTAATATGACTAAATTCTGATATATATCACCTTTCAAGCTATTTATTACACAAGAATTTAAAATCCTGCTTGAGTTTTTATATCAGGTGTTTTGCTTGAGGAATTCAGCAGATTGAACCAAGTTTCAAACTTCCTGAGACTAATACTAGCTGATTTTTTTCAACAGTCCTTTTAAAGTAAGATCCTCTGTTCAGATCAAACAAGAAGTACTAGAAGCACCTACTTAATTTATATTTCCAGTTATTTTCTTATTTTCTTAGTTGTGATTTAATAAGAAATTCTGTCTCAAAGCTATTCTTTTCCTTCTACTTTGACTTTTCATGAAGAAATGTCATGAAGCTTTGTAACATCATATTTGGTGATTGTTTCTTTGTTATTAAAGAATACTATGTGTTTACTTCCATTTAAGCCAGATGCTTAGGACTGAACATCAGGGAGAAAACAGGAGTAATGGATTCATGTGCGCGAAAGGAAAAAAAACATGCCAAAACTTTTATTACACACATCTTGGAAAAATGTGTGTGCTTTTACTTGAGTCACAGAACAGTTGGAATAATGATTGCATTGAATACAACTGATTAGTTTTGACTTCCTTTGCCAATTAAGAAAGCACATGCCGATGAACAACCTGTGAAATTTCACAGTTCACAAGGAAAAAGACAAATAATTATTGTACACATGGAGCTATATGACAAAAAAATTCTTGCATCATGCACTTATCTACAGTTGGGCTCAAAAACTAAGTGCTAGAATTATGCACTTTTTATTTTTATCTCTGTGAAATTTTCCCTTTTTCAGAATGTTATTGGGCTCTTGAGTTAGATAGTCTGACTGCTTTCATCTGAAAGAGGAGAAGAGTTGATAGCACTAGTCTTTATTTTTTAATCAAAGATGAATCAGTATAGGCTGTTGACAGAAAGAAGGAAAAAACAATGTTTCATTGCCAAGGGGAGTAAAGTAGCAGTGATCAACACTGGAGCATGCAACCTGGATGAAAAATATTGTAGTGTGACAAAGGTCTTCAAGCTTTCAAGTGTAGTTATGATTCTAACTGAGTCAAAAATATTAGAAAGATAATTAAAATTCCTTGGCATAAAAAAAAATAATGTCTCTTGACCCTGACAGGTATGTGCATGGTATGGAATTCTTATGGGCTAAATAAGATCAGAAAACAATAAATAAGCTGCTAGTTTTTGCATGAGTGATTTTTGCATCGATGCAGCAATGTAGGTCACAAAATAATACCTGATCAGAAGCTTTAAAAAAAAAATGTTGAATTACATAATGCTATAAACATTCCATGAAGAAATATACCTAAAAACAGAGGTACGAAATCTTTGTAGTTCTATGAGGGGCTGTCTAACTATTTAAGATTTGCTGAACTATGACATTTTAAATATGCTGCTTGCATCATTACACAATTACACATGCTTCCCCCATGACAGCATTGTATGTTCAAAGCATAAGCAAAGTGCATAAAAATAGTTTCTTGTGCTGTTCACAATATCTGAATCAGGGTTTATCCGACAGTGTTCCAAATTGATCATTCACTCCAATGGCTTCATAAATGCGCATATTCTCTAGATGCTTTCAACTTCTTCACTCACAGTTATGCAAATATGCTGTAGGTATTACAATAAAACCATATTTTTATAAAGAAAAAGTATCTATAATGTATACTATCTCCTGATTAATTCAGCAATTTAATCATCAGGTTATACTTTAGTTGTGTTTTTCTTATTTATTTGTTCCTGGACTGAAACATTGTGTTAGGTGGACAATTGAAACTTTGATATTATTTCTCAGGAAAATCAAATGTCAACAATCTCTGGGTACTTAACAGGAAAAAAAAAATGTGCGAACTATACAGCTAAGCCTAGAGTGTAATCATGCCAAAATATTATAATGCCAAAATCCCTAGGAAATAAAATACTATAATGCCAAACTTTGTAGAAAAGTTTCTAAAAGAAATGTAACTGTTACTGCAGGGAGCAAGTTTCCTTTCTCAAAAACAGGTTTATAAAAGCCACACTTTGGGTTTGCTGTGTGTTTGCTAAAGCAGCTGGCCATAAGTTGTTTTTCATGAATAAAAGATTTTCCTGCTGCCCACCCTCCTCCTCCCCAACAGCAAAAGCCACTGAGAGTTGTATGGGAGAAGATCTATCAGGCAGCACAGGACTTTCTCCGATATTTTCCATTGCACTGTGTCAGACAAGGCAGAGAAGAAGGGTCTGCACTGGGAGGAGAAGAATAGCTGTTCAAGCAGTGGTATGGCAGGATCAAAGCCTTCTAAAGTGGGGGTTTGGGGAAAAGAGCTGCCATGGTCCTGGCTGCAGGAGTCACAGTGGAGGCTGGAGGCCTGCCTTCTCTTTCCGTGCCCACCTCAGTGGTGCTTCCAGCTTCTTCCTCGAATGGCATCTTCTCTCTTTGTTCTCACCAGACATGTGCAGTTACAAGCAACAAAAGTGAAAAGAAAGCATTTACCTTTTGTAATGTTATATGTCTGAATGCTTTCCCACTACCACTTAGTGCAAACATCAGAGTAATAGCTGTGACTTGGATGTAAGCTCTCAAGCCTAAAAACGTGTCTTTACTGCCTCCATCCACTTTCATGTTTGGTGAAAGGCAACTGTGAGTCAAAGTCAAAATATCCATTTTGACCTAGTCTGCTGAGAAATGTTTCCCTTAGCTCTATTAGACATCAGTATCAAGGCTTGCTAGCATTTTACTCAGTTTGGTTTCAACTGGTATGTCACTGGCATAATTTCTTAAAATATTCCCTTTTATTTAAGTGTTAAGCTAAAGCAATACATTTGGTTTGAGTTCAACATAGCACTGAAATCAAAGGTCACAACAAATAAAAAAATGCATCTGAAAAAAAAAATATTGGAGCTGTTCTTTATAATGCCATCTGAATGGCAAATTAGAGAGAACAATATTATTGTAACTTCATTCAGAATATGTCCACCATCTCTTCACAAGAACGTATATAAATAAGCTAATGTTGAAAGTGTTGTCAATGCCATAGTTTGGCTATCAGACTCTTAAATGATACATGGGGCTTGACACATGCCTAAAACGTATCACTGTGTTATTTGATGTTTCCTAGGGCAGAAATCAGTAAAATCTGGTGCATAAAGTACTGGGAAAAGAAAAGGAAGAAACACAGGTTATAGGACAGAAAATTAAATAGCTACACACATATAGGATCTGTGTGCTTTAGTACCCGTGTTTCGTATAATAAAGTTGGCGACAGTGGTCCAGGAGGGTACCCCTCCTACCTTCCGGCACCGTCTGCACATGCTGATGAATCTGCCGCAAAGACAGTTACAAGAATAGCTTAGAGAGACTGGCTGAAGTTTTACAAAAATCTGTGGACAAAGTCCTCCATCTGGCATGGTGTGTTTACAGGCTGGAACTCGTGTTTTACTCCCATGTTTTGGCATGGTTAGTGCTCTAAATGGTTTCCAGTACTGGTGCTGATTGTGGATTTCTGTGCATGGATGGTGCAGTGATCATCTGTTCTCTGTCTGTACAGGATTTTGTGTTTTTCCAGGAAAAACTTTTCAAGAGTGATTAACTTCTGTTGGTAATACTTCATTACAGTGGAGGACATGCCTTGCAGCTGTGCTGTAAAGATAAATTCCATAGGTTCTGCCATATTGTTCTCCAGACTAGAGCAGGATTAAGTTAGTGCTGGAGTTCAGTGAATTAGAGTAAACCACGGTTTGTTGGCGATTGCTGTCCCGTGATAACGGTTTCTCTGAAAGTCTGTGCTGAGCGTTGTAGTCATTTCAGCCCTCTGGGGATGTCTGCTGTGCACTAGAGCTTTGGAGTCTTAATGTGATTCGAGCAGTGCGTTTTCAGTCTCTTTCCCACGCCCGGTTCTGGTGTCCATTTATATACCTAAAGACTTTCTCTTTTTTTAACCAGGGCTGGATATAAAAGGTGAAGAAACTACAAAACTGCTTTCATGCTGACAGGTTCATCATGCCAGATTTCCCATAAAAAGAAGCCATGTTAATAAGTTTTATGGCTCTTGAAAATTTTGACCCTTTTTGTTTCATCATGAAAGTGATAAATGCAAGTCCTCTGTGCTGTCTTTGGAGCGTTACTATACCCTGTCTTGTGAACTGGTCATCTATAGTTACTGCTCCCACATTCTTCTGTCCCTCTCCATCCCAATAGTGATTATTTGATTTGGCAGCAGTTTGCAATTTTATATAATTAATTAAGAAAATCTTCACAAATGGTCTCTTTATGAAGCTGCTAACAAAGACATTTGGAAAAATAGGCATGAAACTTGTACTATTAGTGAATAAGAGGAGGAGAAAAGTTGTGTCTGTTTGGGGGGATCATTACTATGAGCAAGTTGCTTTCAATTTATGCTTTGGAATTCTAATGTGATTTTGTATCTCTCCAGTTTCTAATTATTTCTTAACTTGTTAAATATTTAGACATTTGATCTGCCCTGGCATTTTCTGAAATGTATCTTTTGTAGTTTTTCTTTGCAGAAATCTCTGTCATGCAGTGAAGGTCCACTACTCTGCACAGTTGTACTTTAAGACAAAAATGAGAAACTTGGGTAGACAGTCCCGGTTTATTTCTTGAATATCTCAAAAAATGTCACATTATTCCAGCATATATCATAGCAAAATGGCTGGCTTTGTTTTCTCATTCTCCAGTGGAAATTTAATTTTTAAGGTCTGCATTTTAGCAGAGGAAACAAAGGCAGCCTGCCCTGTAATTTGGAATTTTCCAATTTTATCCCTGCTTCCTATGAGATGTGGGTATATCAGATTGGGCCACATACAAAGAGTAGATACATTTACAATTTTCTCTGTGCCTGTAAAAAGCTACAGCTATGAAGATTTGTCAGAAAGAATACCTGCTTCCAGACCTCTCTTGGTTGCAGCTAAAGTCCACTTAAAATTGTTGGCCCAAAGACATAATGGGATTTAGACTGCATTGTTAAATCTTTGTATGTGACTTGAAACCAGTTCGAGTTTTTCTAAGTTAATAATGTAAATTCCACTTGACCCTATCTGCTTAATGATGTGACATAATCAGAAATCATAGCAAGTTTCATTCCAATGTATGCAACTTGGGCAGTATGATTATCAGCAGAAGAAAGCACAGTGCTGTTAGTTTATTCCATATCAGACAACTGACATTAGCCTGTCTGAATAATAAGGGCTCATATAATTCAAAATCCCATAGTTCCAAAATGCCAACAACAATACAGAATTAAGAATTTCCCTTATGACACAGAAAACATAAGAAGCATAACAGCCACACTGGACTGTGCTGCTAGGGTGAGAGATCCTTCTCCTTGGACTTTTTTGTCCTGTGTCTATTTGGTGACAGTGTTTGTGCAGGTAGCTGGGGTGGGTGTTCGTCCTGCCGGGAGACTGACTATTACTCTCTCATGCTGTGCCAAGCAAAACTGAAGAGAGGAGTTACCAACAGGACAATGCAGAGGAGGCAACATCATGCTTGCCCTTTTTTTTGGTGAATGAAGGTGGTTTCAAACAGGATGACCCATAGGAAGATACCTAGATGCAAGGAGTTTCTGGGAGAAGAGAACGGAGGAGATGGTCTAGAGTTGTGTAGAGAGGGAAGAGGATGTTGCCCTGCCCAAAAGAAACATCCTCTGGTGTTTTAACTTCTGGGTGTTTCAGTGGGCAGCCTTATTTTTTCCCTTCTTCAGCTAAGGGAAGATTCCCTTCTTTTGCATGTGAGAAAATTATCAATTTGGCTCAGCAGAAGAGTTGGGAGACAAAAGACCTGATCAGCAATGTTATCTTATCTCTTATAACTGGCTCTTCTTTTGTTCCATTTCTCCAAAACGGTGTCTGGAGGAAGGCTAGAGGGTGGTGAAAACAGGACCTCCACCAAGGCATTCTAGTAAAGGATGCCTGTGGGGCTGCATTTTGCAGTGGGCTCAAGAGGGACTTGTGAATAACTGCAGGGCTGGAAGATGAGATGAAATGTGGACAGTGATGTATAATTGGTCCATTTGAGTGTTTAGGCTTGGGCAACATCTGGAATCCCCATTCCTTCAGACCCTTTTGTACAAATATGTACTATTTAATTTTAATTGCTTCATCAACTCAGCAACCACACAGTGGCTAGCAAAACCACCTCACTTTAATGAAAGAGCAGACAATGTTATAGCTGTCATACATTTGTGGGGTAGAAGGAGCAATTTAGATATCAAGTAGTTCAGACGAAAATTAGATTCAGTGCAAAACTCCTACGTGTGCTTTTTAATTTCACGATTTTTTGTAGAGAGCAATGAATCTGTCTTAATGTGAAGGTTATTTTCTTTCCTTAATTGGAGGAGTTAGGAATAATGTTACACTTTTTTACAATCCAAAGACAAGTTTACTGGTTTAAAAGTCTGCCAGTGCTGAATGGCAGAAAAATATTTCATGTATATTCTACTTTCCAGTTATGCGTGTACTCCTATAGACTTTTGTGATTTGTTAAGCTACATTTGACATAAATTAGAACTTCAAATAGGTATATTGCTGTTCTGTCAGATTTTGATTAAGACAGCTTGATTTTACAGCAGTTCTTTACACTTTTTGTTATAAACTCTTTACTACTATGGAGTGAAATATTGGGGTTATGCTAGTTACTTCTGTGAAAGCACTGGCACAGTGCTCAGCAGTGGTGGTCGAGAAAACCAAATCAATTTTTATAGCAATTATTAGGAAAGGAATAGATACCAAAGCGGTAAATGTCCACTTGCCACATGTCCTGGTTTCGACTGGGATAGAGTTAATTTTCTTTCTAGTAGCTGGCAGCCATAGTGCTGTGTTTTGGATTTAGGATGAGAACAATGCTGGCAACACACTGATGTTTTAGTTGTTGCTCAGTAGTGCTTACACTAGTCAAGGACTTTTCAGCTTCCCGTGCTCTGCCAGGGGCACAAGGAGCTGGGAGGGGGCACAGGCAGGACAGCTGACCCAAACTGGCCACAGGGCTATTCCATACCATATGGCGTCACGCTCAGTATAGAAACTGGGGGAGTTGGCCGGGGGGCAGCGATCGCTGGTCGGGGCCTGGCTGGGCATCGGTCAGTGGGTGGTGAGCAATTGCACTGTGCATCACTTGTTTTGTATATTCTTTTATCATTGTTATTATTATTTTCTCTTCCTCTGCTGTCCTATTAAACTGTTCTTACGTAAACTCACCGGTTTTAATTTTTCTTTTCCCTCAATTCTCTCCCCCATCCCACTGGGGAGAGGGGAGGGTGAGCAAGCAGCTGAGTGGTGCTTAGTTGCCATCTGGGGTTAAACTACACCACCACAGTACTAATCAGTAGTTCACCTTTGGTGCACAGTTCTGGTTCCTCCTAAAAGGAAGGATAAAATTAACTGGAAAATGTTTGGAGAAGGGCAGCAAGTGTGATAAAAGGTAACAAATGGTTTCTATGTAAGGAAATACTTGGTAAATGGTTAATCTGGGGGGAAAAAAAATAAGAATGTATCTTGAAAACCATGACTGGTATAAAGATGATGGATGGGAACTGACTGTTCACTGCCTCTCTCGGTAATAAACATCATGGGAAAGTATGAGGAGTCACGTTCAAAACAAACAGAAGGAACTGATTCCCCCTGCAGCAGGGAGGCGGATGTTAAGGATGCTGAGAGTTTGCATTAAATCATCAGACAATTTTGTGGAGGAAAGCCCATGGAGGGTTACAGAACATGTAGAAATCACAACACAGGAAGTCCATGAGCAG
This sequence comes from Scopus umbretta, assembly GCA_013400535.1. Classification (NCBI taxonomy): domain Eukaryota; kingdom Metazoa; phylum Chordata; class Aves; order Pelecaniformes; family Scopidae; genus Scopus; species Scopus umbretta. The sequence goes on along the minus strand of VZTL01055824.1, from coordinate 6,745 downwards.
AAAATAGTTGGTAGCTGCAAAACTATTAGGAAAAAGCATTATATACATTTGACATGTTTTTCCTTTTCTCAAACACTTTTTTTGGCATTTGTAGAGACAGGATAGTGGGGTAAGGGAACCGATCATCTGGTCAAGTAGGGCTTTCTTACTAGAAAAGGTTTATTTACTTATTTGAACAACTTTAACCTCACAACAGATTTGGTGAAATCATAAATATTTCTGTAAAGAAACATCATGAAAGAAGTCAATAGGCTTAATTCTTCCCCTCATATGCCAGTACCCATAAGACGGAAATAGGAGAACTTTTTGAAAGTGTTCTTTAAAATATATCCTTCATTTTAATAAGCTTTCTTTAAAATTTACCCCTTGTACTTCTGCTGATCTTGAGGAGGTCTTGAGGAGCCTGCATGTCTACACCAATTCTTGGATCTAATCATTCTCCTTTGTTCTTTTTGAAATATCTGTTAATCTTTCCAGTTAATTTATTCATAGCATGGATAATAATGACTGGTCACATATGCTTGTCTATATAATGTTTTGAGAATATATAAAGCATATATACAAAGTTGCATAGCAGCATTAAGAGAGACATACAGTTTTCATTTCTGTTATCTTGAAGTAAGAAAAATGATAGATATAATGCTTAAAATCATAAACTATTGAGTGAAGAGTTCCTGATTATTTTTAAATTACTCCATTCCTTCTAAGAGCAGTATAAAAATTACATCTTGTAAACAATGCTAACAGATACATTCTGCAACATTCTGTAGTAATAAATTACCACATTCTATGCCCTCCTACTCTGTACTGAATACAGCTTGATTTTCAAGACAATTTAACATTGTTCTTGGAACAACTCTGTTGATAAAATGTTTGGGAAATCAGTTAGAAGAAGAACAAAATGTACAGATGTACAGCTCTAGTGGATAAAGACCTGATGGCCAGCCTCTAAGAAGCTACTACTAAACATCTGTTAGAAAATGGAACATTTTGGGGTAGTCTAATGATCCCTATCTTAATGTCCAGACAGGTCAATTCCTACGGCTTCAAGCAAGACATAAAAGTGCTTATAATGTTTATAATTGGGGAACGCTGAGAGGAAGGGTAGAAATTTAGCAATTTGGCTTGAGTACACCTAGTAATAAGGTTATATTGAAGCATTGCCATCCTTTGTACTAATCTAACTATACAAGTTTACTGACACCGGGTCTTTACTCAAAGACGGTGGGATTTGCAAAAGTGCCCATTTGATTAAGGAACACTAATCCTATCAGCTTTCAATAACACTGATGCAGTTCAATCACCAGATGCTCCTGCAAATCCTATCTGTAATTTGCTTCAGTAATAATCCATTGCCTGTCCAGCTGTTCTGCCCAACCGCAAGGTAGAGAAAGGCTTTTAACAACACCTCTCTTGCCCCAGTGAAACCTGTCTTATAACCTGGTTACTTGTTGGAGATAAACAAAGTTGGGAAGCAGAGGGTTAGAACTGCCTCCTCTTCTGCCGTGCCACTGAAATTGTACTCTTGTTTATGAAATTGTCACTCTTGGTGCTCTTTTTAAAATAATGTTAATTCACAGGTCAGTAGTTAAGCATCCCAGCTACATAACTTCTTAAAATCACCAGAATTTATCTTCTTGAAAGATTTCTATTATTGATTAATTTTTAATATTTGCTGTCCTCTTTCATGAGTCAGTGCTGAACTCATTGCTAACTGCTGTTTGAGAGTTCCTTTCATTAGCAGTCAGTGAGCTGGGTTGAAAATGTAAATATTGTGTATGTTTGTAGCATTAAATGTGTAGCATCCACCTCTCTGAAAGCACTATTTTGCAGTTGGACCATATTGAAAAAAAACAGCTCTCTCTTGGCTGTTTCTTTACTACTCCTCAAAATATAGGAGTGTCTGCAGCACTGGTAGTTTCATTGCTAGAGAGTCAGAGCATTAACACATCTTTAAATGAACTATAGCAAAGACAGTTGTAATTTCCTGTAGCACCAGTGGCATATGCCAACTCTATCTACGTTCCTATATATAAAACATCCTTCACAGTGCCACTGGGTGACATATGGGAATGAGTATAACTGTTGTTGTTTGTGTTGATTTCTTAAGATGGAAGATGTGTCTTCTGCAGCAGGCTACTTTGCAAGCTGAAACCTGAATCCAGGAACAAATTCCAGAATCCTACCAAGTACTGAAGTTTCACTTCAAAGCCAGATCTGGATTTTTATTCAGTTATCTCAATCATGTGAAATCCCTCCTTTCCTCCCTTACTCTTTCTCCACTCTCTCAACCAAACCAAATTGCCTTGTGTTAAAATGCAAGCAGTCTTTTCCTGCTGACTCTCCAGTCATATTCTTAACTTCATGGAGCTGTTTACTAGCTGCTCTCTTGACGCTGCAACTTTCTTTACCTTTGCTGTTCTCCACAGATCATCTTTGGTCTGATCCTGTGCTAAAGAGATCTCACAAGATGCGGACATGGTTTCTGTTGCTCTGAACTGTGTGGTAGAGAAATCCCACAGGTCATAACTTTGCTGAAACAGAGTGTGTATATATATGCATACAGAGTGTGTATATGTACACGCTTCATAAATACATTACATACAAAATACATGTATGTATTTTACACAAAAAACTCATGGAACCAAGAAAGAAAAAAAATCTCATGGATTAGCCAGCCTAGCAGAAGCTTCTCAATATATGTGATGGTATAAGTAGTTTAGGAGTTGATGCATATGCTCAGCCTTGTCCATCCTGGACACATCAGAGCTAATTACATGCAGAATAATTTAGAGCTTGTGTATGCACCAGTGCCAAGGGTGGACAGAATGTTTTCCATGCATTAGATGCAGCGTTATTGAAAAAGAAAGGAGGGTATGTATGCATATGTAGGAGTAGAGAGGAATTCATCCAAACTTGGAGAGGGTGCGGGTGGGAAGAGTAAAAAAATTTTATATTTGGAAAACTCTTGAAGTAAGTAATTGAACACATATAGTAGCTGTGTACTAAAAAAAAATCTAGATGTATTCATGTGAAAAGAGTGTACTTCAGTGTTGATACCAAGAGGGTAAAGTAGTCTCCAAATTTGTGAACATTCAAGTTGTGTTTTAAGTTGCTAACTGAAACTAAGCTGAAAACAATGCAGTTGCTTGTCTGTGAAAGACAAAGGTTTATGTTTATGACTTTCTAAAAAGTTACATTCACTACAGTACAGCAACTGTGGTGAGAAACAGTGATAAACCCCGGCTTCTTTGGAAAAATGCCACTGTTGATTAATTGCAATATATTTCAACTGTGTATAGATTCCTCACAGTTACCCAATAAACACACTGGTTTCATTCTTTGGAGATTAACAGTCTCTCTTGTGTGCTCAGGTTCTTTCCAGCTTAGTACACTGTTTCTTTTGAAGGATTTGTTTTCCTGGGTTGAAGTTAAGAACTCGGAGCACCTTATCACACTTTCACAAGCTCACTCTCTAAGGGGGAAAGAAGAGGAGGAAAAAAAGCCCGTCAGGGCTTGTGCCAGTTAAGTCCAAGCTCTCAGGGGATTTGTTTTTCTTTTGGCGTCAGATTAGATGTTCAAACCAAGCAGCATTGTGGGGCTGCGGGTCAGTGTCCACCGAACCCTTAATGAGGCTAATCCCACAGCAGCACATTCCAAGCAGCTAATGGGTGCAAGGGCTTCGCTCGCGCTCACATCTCTGCGCTGCGAATGGACTGAGCACCTTGTTCAGGGAGCAGTCGCGAATGTGTTATTAGCGATGACCGGCAGCAGGGAAACGTGGACAGCAGAGTTTGCTCTGGGACAGACTTAAACGCCAAGTTTGATGCTCAGGTAAAGAAGAGGGAGAAAAAATGTTCTTGGTGGGATTTTGCAGCTAGGTTAATAAAGGGAGAGACTTAACCTAGAGATCTAAACTATGAGTAAAATAAATTCAAGTATAAGTATAGCATGTACCTTGGGAATTCACTGTGGACTTTAAATTGTCTTATGAATTAATAGAGGGAGTGTTTATGAAATAAGAGAAAGAGAAGATAAGCTTCTTGCGCTACTACTCTTGAAAATACTTTGCTGTGCTTTTCTAAGCTTTTTACTACGTTATTAGTCCACATTATAAACAAGAGTTTAATACAGACTGTTTTGTTATGAATTTGTTGATTTCCTCAAGTTATTCTAATTTTGTTGTGAAGACTCTACAGTGAGTAACATAACATATGACACCTCTGAACCTCATATTTCATTGCAAATGGTCTCTGTCACAAAAAAGTAACTGGCATGGGGCAGTGAAACCAGATGCTTTCTTTTTAGTTTGGAAGGACAAGGAATTGTGAAATGAGTAAATTGTGTATTTTGGCATTATGACTCTGTCAGGTAGGACACTATATTGTTTGAGATTGGAAAGCCAGGAAGTCTTTTTTTCTGATGTGAATGAAGGACTTTAAATCAGACTATTATTTTTGCAATATTACATCTGATGAAGTATGATGAAAATTCGAATGCAAATTATTATTATGTTAACAAAGCTGGGTTTCTTGTTTACTTGCAAAGACCATATGAAAAAGAGTAGGAAAACAAATTTTAAATGTCAGTTTCTTGATTTTTCAAAGCCTGTTTGTATACCTAAAGAAAAAAGTTTTCAATGACTTACCTGTTACAGCACCATTTTATATTGGATCTTGAGGCTTAGAGAAATTGAATTAGTGGCCATCTTCAGAAAAGATACACTAGGTCTATGTAGTAAGTAAATACACCAAGATAAATTACAGAAAAGTATGCAAAATTTATGAAGTTTAATAAAGGATATTTTTTAGGGACTCTTGGCAACATGAATGATAATCATAGCTATGTAAGCTCTGCAGTAGGAGCTAATTTTGGATGCCAGGAAGAAAATTTGGCTTATAAAAGTTTTTTGTACTTTCTAGAGAAGATAAAAGATATTGCAGGCTTCTATTTAGTGTTAAAACAAACGAGCATGAAGATAAAACTAGCATTATTCTAAAAGTGTTCCTTTTTTCTCAAAAAGTTACTGTGTGTATATATATACACACAACAAAGGGGATTCATAAATCTGCAGCTTCTTATCAGTCTGTGTCTTCTTAAGGCAATATGGAAAGCTTGTGTAGTCTTGAAGGGGAGAAATTTCAAGAATGTGTGGTCCATACAGTAAAGTATGTAATATCAAATGTCAGTATTACAATACCTGAATAATAATTGTAACTTCTTTCTTTCTCTACAACACTCAACAAAAAGAAAAACCCTGGTTTTCCCATGTAATTTAGCTTCAAAAGTTCTGCAGTAGGAGGGTTAAGTGAGGTTCATAAAGTTCACTCCGGATGCCTTGACAGTTCTAGAAAGTCAGTTTATAAAAAGCCTTTCTTTGCCTGAAAAGACTATTGAATTGAGAAATTACTCAGTGGTGCACTAGACTTCTAAGCTGATTTGACTGTATACAGTGTTGTGATGATGATGATGATGATGATTATTGCCTGCATCATAGGCTTGTAAGCATTTAGAAGTTATGATAAATTAGAACTTCAAGGTAATCTCTCTTACATAAAGTAAAACTTTTTTATATTTTTCAGAATTTCTATTTAACTGTCCTTTGCTTAAACATGAAACAAACCTTGCCCCGCATTCTATCATTTATTAACTTTCTGTTTGTTACAGTAAGGAAGAACAATCAAATACATTTCTATTTACTATTATGCTTTTCTTTTTTCTGACTGTAAAAGTCATGTTAGGGTGTCTGCCATTCCTACAAAATAAGAAGTATAGCAGATTTTTCAAATAAAAATACGAGTAGAGCAAAGATAAAATAGTTACATAACATGAGTGACCACTAGGTCAAATAAGGGATTATCTTCTGTTAAAAAAGGCAAAATAATAACTTTTCATGTACTTATGCATGTAGCTAGAAATTCTTAATATGGTACTTCACAGTTTATACTACTTCTTTGACTCCAAGAAATTTCCACAGTTGACAGGGATTTTCAAAAGTCCCAGAAACATAGGTTTAAACCTGAAAAACAGGATGCAGATTGTGTTGGCAAAAAGGCAACATTAGATAGTTAGTAAGGTAACGTTAGTAAACGTAATACTTAGGTTAACTATCTAACCTTACATAGCAAAAGGTAACATTAGATAGGAAATGTTACAGAGGCAATTTCATAATTTTTTTTTCATAGAGGAAAGATGCTCAGATTTCCTTTAAATTATCTAAAACTCATTTCAAGTTACTTAACTCTCAGACAACTTTGTCATAGTTCATAGTTTATAGTTCTGTTTATGCTGTACAATTAAATAGGTAATTTATTATTTAAAAACACTTTATAAAATGTATCTGTTTGAAATGAATTTTTAAAAGAAAGTTTCAACTCATCTCCTTATTAAATGAAATAATTGAATTCTCTCTGGGGGAGTCTTTTAAAGGTCTTGCCAGAATTCATATTATATGGAGTGAGACTGTCTAGATAATTAAAAAGGTTTCAGAACTCTGGAAGTCTCTTGTTTGTTGTTTTGGTTTTTTTACTTTTCTACCCATCTGTTTTTCATGTGTATCTGAAAACTAAGGCTATGCTGAGGCAAATTACTTGCTTTCCTGTGAATATGTGGGGGAAGATCGTGAATGTTATGAACAGGCATAGCTTCACTGAACTCAGAGATTACATGAGCTTGTCATTTGACTCTTAATGTATCAAAGTTTTTTGTGTCTCATTTCAAAAACAGATCTTCTTTTTTTTTTTTT
>VZTL01055823.1:149948-163506 GCA_013400535.1 Scopus umbretta | reverse complement strand
TGGTGCGGGGGGGGGTGGGGGTGTCTTTCCCCCGTGCGTGCGTCGGTGCCGGCTGGGGGTGCTGACACTCCACCTGACGCCGTGCCCTGTCTCTCCCCAAGCATTTCTACCAGAACAGGGCGCAGCCTCCCGCCAGCGCGTCCCGCGTGCAGAGTAACACGACGGCCCGCCCCGGCCCCCCTGCCCATGTGTATCCGGCCGCTTCCCAGGTGATGATGATACCCTCCCAGATATCCTACACACCTTCCCAAGGAGCCTATTACATTCCCGGACAGGTGAGGGCCGTGCCCTGGGCTCTGCGGGAGAGGGCTGGGGTGGGCACTGGTGGGGGTGTGTTGCCCGGGGTTGGAGGCCAGGTCTGTTTTGGGAGGGCGGAAGGGGGACCCCAGGATCTCTGAGCGTCCACTGATTTGAGCGGGGTATTGCCTGGCTCTGTAGAGAGGCAGCAGGCAGTGCCGGTCCCCCTCCCTGGCAGCCCCCTGAAGCGCCTGGTGCCCACTTTGCCTGCATCCTGCTCCCTGCCCTGGTGCCCAGCTGATTCACAGGCAGGTTTGGGGGTACGTCAGTGGTTTGGGGGTACGTCCGTGCCCCGCAAGGGGAGCTAACTGACCTTTCTTCTCCCTTGTTGCAGGGTCGCTCCACGTACGTTGTCCCAACCCAACAGTACCCGGTCCAGCCCGGTGCCCCTAGTTTTTACCCTGGAGCCAGCCCCACAGAGTTCGGGACTTACGGTACGGACGGGGGTGTCGCTCTGCTTCCCAGTGCTCTTCCAGCCCCAGCACCCCCACCTTTTTTTTTTTGCTCCCCTGCCTCTGGCCTCCCTGAAGCCCCCTGTGCTCAGCAGCTGAGCGCAGATCCCTCTGCCTTTGCCAGCTCACTGGGGCTGTCTCTGTGACTCCGTTGCAGGCTGTTTTGGGGGGCAGGGGGTGTTGTCTGTCTCCCAGCAGCACTGAGGGCTGTGCATCGTGTCCCACCGGTCCATCCACCCCCGCCCTTTTCCAAATTGGGGCCGTTTAATGTTTAACTCCTGGCAGAGGGCTGGGGCAGACTTTATCCCCTGCTCCCCCTCGCTCACTATCAAGGTGGTGAGCAGTTTTGTGCTTGCTGACCCCAGCTCAGCTCCCTGCTCCCCAGGAAATCAAGCCTAGGGTGCCAGGGCCGTTCCGTGCCTGCCCTCTCCCGGTGCTGGGGAGCGGCAGTGTGAGCAGCCCCCCCTTCTTCCCCCCGCTTGCATGTGGCCACCCGGGCTGTGACTATATTTAGGCTTGGTCGGTCCTGGGAGGCCCGGCAGACACAGAAATGTGAGCCGAGGCCTCCGGCCTGGCCCCGGCACGGCAGCAAAGCATAACCGGGGCAGAGATGGGCTTCTCCTGAGCCAGGTACGTGCCCGTCCTCCCTTCCTCTTGTCTCTGGGCTCAACTGGCCCCTTGGAGGAGGGAGGTGGCCCTTTGCAGTGGCCGGCTCCCGTGCTCGGGCCAGGGCACGGCTGCTCCTTCATGCCTGGCGCTGGGGCATCCCCTGGGTGTCTCTGCAGGGTCCCAGGATGGGGCTGCAGCTGTTCCCAGGGGAGCTGGCTGCTACGTGCCCCTTGCTCACAAGATTGGGTGGGTGGCCTGGCATGCCCCTCAGTGGGCAAGACGGGCTGAGTCTCCTGGTCCCCATGGCTGGGCAGCTCAGGGTCTCCCTCCCTCCCCCCGCGCCTGGCCCGTCCCGCGGTGTGGGGCCCGTCCGGTGCCCCTGCCTCCCCCCTGGGCAGAGGGGAGGGGTCCCCGGCTCGGGAGGGACGGGGCAGTCACCAGCACACCTTGGGCAAGTTCCAGGCTCAGCACAGCCGGGAAGGCGCTGGAGCTGGAGGGGGCCGGGGCCCAGCTGTGCCTTCCCCTGCCCTGACACCCACCTCCCTGTGGCACTGCTCTGGGGGTGATGCTCGCGGATGCCCTGGGAGGAGCGAGTGGAGCGCCTCTCGGGGGCTGTGCCAGCCCTGGATGGAGTCCAGCCCTGCCTCCATCCCCCAGCATGGCTCCCTCCTCTGGGCTGGGCTCGCCCAGGGGCTTGGGCTGCCAGGGGAGCCCAAGCCCCCTCGGCCTGGGTGTGAATGGAGGGTGCGGATGGGGCTGCCTGGTGCCGCCCTTGGGCTGGAGCTGGCCCTGGGGAGATAAGGCTGCCGGCAGGAGGGCGGCCTTCCATGGAGTCGGGACGCCCGTACCCGGCATGGCCAAGCGTCCCGGCGGGGCCGTAGGTGGCGTGGAGCCGGTGGGCACGGCGGGCGCCTGCGGGGCCCAGCTGGGCGTGGGGGTGGCGCGGGACGCTCTGCTTCACAGGGAAGGAATTCGGTCAGGCCTGTCAGGCGGGTTGGGACAATCCGGGCCGGATGCGATGGGGGTTCGCTGCAGAGCGGCACAGGCTCCGCGGGCTCCTGACAGACCCCTGTGTTTGGGGGATCAGGGGATCCCCAGGACGTGCTTGGAGGATCTGAGCTGGCCGGTCTGATGCTTTCTCCTCTCCTCCAGCGGGCGCTTATTACCCAGCGCAGGGGGTGCAGCAGTTCCCAGCGGGGGTCCCCACTGCCCAGGTCATTGTGAGCCAGCAGCCGCCGATCCCCCCGAAACGAGAGCGCAAGACGGTAAGGAGCCATCCGCCTCCAGGCATGGGGGGGGCTCACGCGCAGGAGGGGACGGTGCCAGCCCCGGGTGCCTGCGGTGTGCAGGGTGGGATGTGGTGCAGCATGCCGGGGAAGAGGGGCGGTGCAGCGCCGTGCCGCCCCCCCCCCCCCAGGCTGGGGGGCTCCGCGGGGGGACCGGGGTGTGCGGCGCGTGCTGGCGACCTTGGCTGTCCCGGCGGGCAGCGTTGTGCTGAGTCACGGCTCCCGGGGGGGCGGGGGTGCCGCGGCTGCCAACTGCTGTCTGCTCCCGGAGATGCCGGTACTCGGAGGCCTTGTGCGGGGCCTATTTATAGCGGGGAGCCGGGTGGCTGCCGGCGTGGCCCCGCACCGGGGGGCAGGGGGTGCCACCGGGCTGGAGAGGGGGAGGATGCTGGCGTTTCCTCGGCGGAGGGGCCTTGCTGCCCCTCGGGCTCTGCTCTTGCTGCCCTGGGAGCAGGTCACATTAGGGGTGGGGAGAGCAAGACCCCTGGCTGCATTGTGCCCCCCACCAGAGTCTGGGACCCACGGGTCTCCCCCCACTCACTCCCCAGCAGGGTGCCCTGCGGCTCTTGCTGCACCCATGGCAGGCACAGGGCCAGTGAGGCTGTGGGCATATGGGCTGTGCCTGGGATGGCACAGAACTTGCCATGACTTTTGCATGCCGAGGCCAGTCCCCTCTGCTGTCCCCAAGGCTGGGGGGAGTCCCTGCAGCCCCTGTGCCAGCATGGTGATGCCTTGGGATCCCCTGACCCCTGGAGATGGGCAGTGGCCTCGGGACATGGCGCTGGCTCCAGCTGCCTGGCATGGTGGCTTGCAAGGCTCGCCCTGCCCCATGCTGTCCCTGCCTGCTGGGCATTGGGACAGGTTGGTGTCTGTGGGGTGCTGTGCCCTGTGGGGAGGGGAGATGGCACCTGCTGGTCCCCAGGCTGCATGGGGCCAGGACAGGCACAGCACTGAATCGGCCTCTTGCCTTTCCTCTCAGAGAAGGGGGTGTTCTGGGGGTGTTGCGCTCAGGGAAAGGGGGTGGCCCATGTGCCGTGTCCCCCACCTTGCTGACAGCTTTCCCCTCTCTCCCTGACCTGCGGACAGATCCGGATACGAGACCCCAACCAAGGTGGCAAAGACATCACTGAAGAAATCATGTCTGGAGCAAGGACCTCATCCACCCCCACCCCTCCGCAGGTGAGGGGACTCCCCGACTGGGGCCATGGGGTGTGCACGGCGCCCTGCTGAACTTCCTCTTTACCTCCCACAGGCTGGAAGCGGTTTGGAGCCCCAGGCCAACGGAGAGACCCCCCATGTAGCAGTTATTGTCCGGCCAGGTAAGTGCTTGCGCTGGGGTTGGGTGTGCCAGCCGGCATGGCTGCTGCCAGACTCCCCGCAGATCCCGAGATGCCAGCCCCGCAGTGCCTCGGTTCACTTGGGGCTTGTGGGGTCAAACGTGTTCCCTACGTAGCTGGGTACTGGTGTCCCCATGTTGGGTCCAGGAGAGTTTATGGGGGCTGTCTGCTCACCCTAGCTGTCCTCTGGGCACTGGAGGACCCCCCGTTGTCCCTGTCACCAATTTGTGATGTGGGTTGGCACATCTGTTCCAGCTGCTCTCGCAGGTGGAGGGGTCTAGGGGGGGATGTGGGGTCAGCCAGGGATTGGAGAGCCCCCCATTAACGCCACCCATCTTGCAGATGACCGCCCAAAGCCCGCGCTGGTGGTGAGCAAGCCTGTCTCCCTGGAGCCCAGCAAGTCGGCATCCCCGTCGCCTCCCCCTCCCCTCATCCCCGAGGTGGAGCCTGTGGCGCTCTCGGCCGTGACGCTGGTGCCAATGGAGCCCCCCGTGGACGCGGACACTAAAGTGGAGCTGGGCGAGGCGCCGCCCGACCCGCACAAGACGTTTAGCGCCATCACTACAGTGCCAGGGGCTGTGGACCTGCCCCTTGTGCCCACGCCCGACATGGACACGGTGGCTGTGGAGGCAGAGGAGGAGGAGGTTGCCATTCCCCTCTCGGAGCCTGCACCGCAGGCGCCTGTGCCCCCTGAGGCACCACCGGTGCCCATTGTCCCCCCAATGCCAGCTGTGCCCCTGGTGCCGGCTGCGCCGTCGCCACCGCCTGTCGTACCGCAGGCCCCTGAAGCACCCGCCAAACCTGCCTCCCCCAGCCCTCCACCGCCCCGGGAAGAGCCCTGCCCTGAGCCCCCTGCCGAGCCCCCCGCCGAGGCCAACGGGGTCTTAGAGGAGGCACCCGAGCCGGTCCCCGAGGTGCCCGTGTGCCAGCCGGTGCCCACGCCGGTGCCCGCGCCGGTGCCTGTGCCCACGCTGGACTCCCCCATCGCCCAGCCCGAAGAGCTGCCCCTGCCCAACGGGGTGGAGGGCACCAGCAAAGTGGAGCCAAGTGAGGAACAGCCCGAGTCAGATGTCAGCCCCATCTCAGAGCCTGAGGAGCCGGCCCAGCCCGGCACCCCTGCCTCCCCTCCAGCAGAGGAGGAGGAGGAGGAGAGCGAAGGCCCTGGCGAGGCCCAGGAGCGGAGCTCAAGCCCGGCCCCTGCCCCTTCGCAGACCTCGGAGGCGACCGCGCAAGGTTGGGCATGCTGGGCTGGGGTGTGTGGGGCCGCGGGGTGCCCCATGGTGGGTGTTGGGTGATGGGGGGGCCCACCTGGGCACAGTGCTAGGTGTGGGGTATGGTGAGGGTATTGGAGATGGGGAAGGGGGTAGGTGACCCAGGACATGTGAGTATGGGGTGCTGAGGGGGGACAAAGGTGTGCCTGTGGATGGTGAGATGGGGGGGGAAGATGTCTGGGGAGCGCATCGTATGCGGGAGTATGGAGGGGTGTGTGCATGGGGTGCCCTGGGTCATGGGGAGCGGGGTGCCATGAGGGAAGTGTATTCTATGTGATGCCTTAGTGGGGGTGTAGGGCGGGTGTATTGGGGTTGTATCCGAGGGCTGTCCCCAGCTGTCCAGAGGCACGGGGACATGCAGCAAGTGAAGGGGTGGCAGGGGAGATTCGGAGATGTAGCTGTGTGGGGAACCCTGCTTAGGCCTATACAAATACATAGGGGTGCTTGGGGAAAGAGGGCGCTTTGGGGATGCGCAAGGGTGAAGATAAGTGTCTCTTTTTAAGCACCCTGCACAGGAGCGTGGGAGTTACACAGGGGTACAGGGGGAGGTTGGTACGCAGGACGTGTTCATACAGAGCACCCTGTTCAGGGGTACAGTGGGCTATAGGCGGGCAGCCTGGGGGCAGATGTGCTTCCGGGGAGCACCTCTGTATGGGGTGCTGTATAGGGGTGGCAGGGTGGGGAGCGTATATGGGGGCAGGAGTGTGTACGGGGGTGCCTCTGTGAGGGCTGCCCTGCAGAGGCATGTGGGGGTGTCTGCAGGGATCCCCTGAGGGGGATGGGGAGTGCTGCGCTAGGGAGGAGGTGTGGATGGGGCGCTTTGGAGACACACAGGGTGAACTGGCGTACAGCGGATGGATGGGGAGAGGTGAGAGGTGTGTCTGTACAGGGTGTATTCTGGGGTGCACACTTAGGAAGCAAGGTGCTTTGGTGGGCTGTGCGTAGGATCCACAGGGCTGCAGATGCCCAGGTGGGCGCACAGCGTGTTTGAGGGTGGGGGCTGTGCTGGGGTGGCAGGGCCATGTCCTCATGGCTCCCCACAGTCCCATCCTGAAGCTAGCCTGCTGTTACTGGGGCCTTGCTGGCGACCCTCGAGCTGGTGTCGGGGTACACGGGGGACTGGGAGGGTTCCCGTCCTTCACCTCCCTGCCTCTTCTCACAGTCGCCATGTCGGTGCCAAAGAAGAAGCGAAGGATGAAGGAGCTGAACAAGAAGGAGGCAGTAGGCGATTTGCTGGATGCCTTTAAAGAGGTGAGTGTCCCAGGGGTGTCGGGGGGTCACCCTGTGTCCCATCTCCTCCTGTGATGAACTCTGCTTTGTGCCATCGTGTCTGGGCCACTGATGCTCCGTGATGGTAATGAGGATCTGAGGGGGGCGGACGCCTGGGTGCGGGGTGGAGGAGGCAGGAGCAGGCTCGCAGGCTGACTGCTGTCCCCATCCCTCCCGACGCAGTCTCAGATCAGCGACAGTGCCTCGGAGGCAGAGAACAAGCCCCCTGCGTCCGCCCCTGCCCACGAAGCAGAGGACGCAGCCCCCGCCCGTCCACAGGAAGAGTCGGAGGAGACGTGGGAGGAGAAGGAGGACAAGTTGGCCCCGGAGAAGAGCAAAGCTGCTGACCAGAAGTACCGCTACAAGGAAGGTGAGCCATGTCTTGTCCCAGGCCTCTGCTGGGAGCCACCACCAGTGGTGGGGAGGGTGGGGGGATGGCATGGTCCAGCTGTCCTAAACCTCACACTCTCCTCCCATCTTGTCCCCAAGCCTGGCACAGGGTGGGGGACAGAAGCCCCAGCACGAGGGTCCTGGCAGGAGGCAGGGAGCTGGTGGCATCGGGCTTTCTGTCTAAGCAAGCAGTGTTGTGCTCATGGCGTACCAGGCTGGGACAGCTGTGGTTATGTACATCCCACCTCGCTGGTCCCTGCGTGGGCCCGGACCTGCTGTAGCTTGGGGTAGAGTATACGGGACAGGCCACATCAGGGTCTCCCTCTTGCCCCCCACTGCAGAGCAATGGAAGCCACTGAACCCTGAGGAGAAGAAGCGGTATGACCGAGAGTTCCTGCTGGGCTTCCAGTTCATCTTTGCCAGCATGCAGAAACCTGAGGGGCTGCCCCAGATCACAGACGTGGTGCTGGACAAGGTCGGTGCGGCCCTGGAAATTGGGGGAGCGTGGGTGGTGCCCAGGTGGGGGCCTGGCTCCTCTTTGTGCCTTGCTAAGGCAGGGCAGGGAACTACCTGCTGTGCTCGGGGTCCTGTTGCAGCATCTGCAACAAGTCTTGAGCCTGGGGTCGGTGGGGGGGGGCACCTCTGGGGCCATCTTTCCAGTTCCTTGTCCCGGCGCTGAGGCTGGGGGATGGATCCATCCCGCTCCTCTGCCCCCGGGCATCCTCAGCCCTGTGTACCTTCGCAGGCCAACAAGACCCCGCTGCGGGCGCTCGACCCCATCCGCCTCAGCGGCATGAACTGCAGCCCTGACTTCACCCCCTCCTTTGCCAACCTCGGCCGGCCCGTCATGGGCAACCGGGGCCTGGTGAGTATCTCCTCGCTTCACCCACGCCATCCCCCTCTGCCTCTCTGTGATGATCAAGCCTTCGAGCCACTGTGTCTGGGCCACTGATGTCCATGATGGAGCTGAGGATCTGAGCAGGCGGATGGGGACACTCCAGGAGCTGGCCTGGCTGGTGCCAGAGCAGAGAGTTGAGTTTCTTCTCCCCGTGTCAGCCCTCAGGATTGGGTCCCCGCCGCTCCCAGCAGAGCCAGAGGAAGGAGCCCCGCAAAATCATTGCCACTGTGTCCCTCAACGAGGACGTCAAGCTGAACAAGGCTGAGAAGGCCTGGAAACCCAGCAGCAAGCGTGCCTCCGAGGAGGAGGATCCTGAGAACATAAAGACGCAGGTGGGAGCTGGGGCAGGTGGGCAGTGGTGGTGGGGGGGGGGACATGTCCAGCTCTTGCTGACCCTGCTGTCCTTGCAGGAACTGCTCCGCCGCGTCCGCAGCATCCTCAACAAGCTGACGCCCCAGATGTTCCAGCAGCTGATGAAGCAGGTGATGGAGTTGTCCATCGACACGGAGGAGCGGCTCAAGGGTGTCATCGACCTCGTCTTCGAGAAGGCCATCTCGGAGCCAAACTTCTCTGTTGCCTATGCTAACATGTGCCGTTGCCTTATGGGGGTGAGCAGGAGCTGGGCGGTCTCACACCAAGCTAGCACGGGTTTGTTTGGGGGCCTTGGCTGAGCTCAGCAAGTTGCAGGTCCTTCCATGTGGGGTGGGGAAACTGGGGCACGTGGATAGAGGACTGAGTCCAGAGTCTGAGCAGGGTATCATGAAGGGTGTAGGGTAGCTTTTCACTGGTTTGAGCAGTGCCTGGGCCTTAGCTGGCCAGTTTTTGCGGGAGACATGACTCATGCTTCTTGCCTGGGTTGTACCTCTCCCTGCAGCTCAAAGTGCCCACAACAGACAAGCCCACGGTGACTGTGAACTTCCGCAAGCTGCTGCTCAACCGCTGCCAGAAGGAGTTTGAGAAGGACAAGGACGACGACGAGATCTTTGAGAAGCGGCAGAAGGAGATGGATGATGCCAGTGCTGTGAGTTGGGGTGGGAGGCTGTGGCTGAGGGCTGGCATGGGTGTCCTTAGGGCAGCTCTGGGCTCTGAACTGACCTGCTCTGCCCACCTTGCAGCCCGAGGAGAAGGCACGCATGAAGGATGAGCTGGAGGAGGCACGGGACAAGGCCCGCCGGCGATCCTTGGGCAACATCAAGTTCATCGGAGAGCTCTTCAAACTGAAGATGTTGACGGAAGCCATCATGCATGACTGCGTGGTGAAGCTGCTGAAAAACCACGATGAGGAGTCTCTTGAGTGCCTTTGTCGCCTGCTTACCACCATTGGCAAGGACTTGGACTTTGAGAAGGCTAAGGTAACCCTTGCCCTGCCCTGCCTCGCCCTCCCCTTGCCTTTGGGAGGGATGTGACTCTGACTCTGTTCCTCTATAGCCCAGGATGGACCAGTACTTCAATCAGATGGAGAAGATCATCAAAGAGAAGAAGACATCATCCCGAATCCGTTTCATGCTGCAGGATGTGATTGACCTCAGACGGGTAAGATGCGTGGCCTGCTATTGCCCAGGGACTGTCCTCTGTCCCCTGCTTGGTCCTATGGAGCTGCTGGCCTGTGTCTTCTGAGTGCCAGCAGTCCATGCGTCCCCGGGAGGGGAGAGGGGTGGGTATATAAGCTGTGGCCAGCCCCAGAGACACCATGCTAGCCCCCAGCCCTTGGTTAGCATGGTAGTGGTAGTGGGCACACAGTAACTGGCGGCTGTTTAATGCAGGGGGGCTCTGGAAACTGAGCCCTTTTGTGCCAAAAGCTGCCACAGCACACAGGGAGCTGTGATGGCCAAGGCAGGTGACTGGTCTGAGGCTTTGAGGCTGGGATGGCTGGGAACGGGGAATGTCTCTGCTTCCGTCCTCCAGCCAGCTTAGTGCCCTCTTCCCTCCTTCCCTGCCCTCTGCAGAATAGTTGGGTGCCGCGGCGAGGAGACCAGGGCCCCAAAACCATCGACCAGATACACAAGGAAGCAGAGATGGAGGAGCATCGGGAACACATCAAAGTGCAGCAGCTCATGTCGAAGGACAAGAGGAGAGGACCCCCTGGGCCATCCTCCAGCAGTAAGTGCCTGGGCTCAGGGGCACCTAAGGCTGCCAGGGGTGGGTTGCTCCTGCTGGGCACCGCTCGGGGCCGGGCTGTGCCTTATGTCTGTTCCCCTTGTGCCCAGGTGGGCGTGGGAGCCTGGTTGCAGACGATGGTTGGAACACGGTGCCCATCAGCAAGGGCAACCGGCCCATCGACACCAGCCGGCTAACAAAGATCACCAAGGTGAGGCTGGGGGTGCGGTGTAGGCAGCTGAGCCAGCTGCTTGGCCCGGATCCGGCCTTGGGTTCAGAGCGTGACTCTGTCTCTCCGCATGCAGCCTGGATCCATCGACTCCAACAACCAGCTCTTTGCACCGGGTGGGCGGCTGAGCTGGGGCAAAGGCAGCAGCGGAGGGTCTGGCGCGAAGCCTGCAGATTCAGGTAGGCAGCAGCGTGGGGCTGGCTGGGTGCTGTTAGATGGGGTGGGAGGGGGGAATCCTTCCCTTGGCAGTTCCTGTACCGGGGAGGTGCTGAACTCTGAGACTCCCCTCTTTTCACGCCCAGCGTCTGATTCAGGGCGACCAGCCACGAGCACCTTGAACCGCTTCTCAGCGCTCCAGCAGTCGACCACTGCCGAGAACCTGGAGTCCCGCCGCGTGGTGCAGAGGTGAGGGGCCGGGCCTGCCTTGGCATGTGGGTGTGTTGGTCTGCAACCCAGGGAGGAACCCCCCAAACTGGGCAGCGGTTTGCCTACGTGTTGACTGATGTAGAGCGTTTGGGCTGGAATAAACCCCTGTGGCAGGATGGGGCTTTGGGGGGGCTCGGAGTCGGTGGTGAGTCCGTGTGACAAAGGTGGCTGACCCCACCCTGGGCTTCCTCCCTGCTGTTTCGCACCTGGGGGACTGCACCTGGGTGCTGGGTCTGGTCTGGGGGTCCTGGGACCAGGTGGATATTGATGGGCTGGAGGGAGTCCTGTGCAGGCTGGAGCATGAGGTCCCCAAGGAGAGCAGGAGTTGGGTTTGTTCAGAGTAAAAGGAAAACAAAGGGGGATCTCGCCACAGTCTGCAGCAGAGGGAAGGTGTAGGCAGGGTGGGGCCAGGCTCTGCTCAGCCATGCCAAGGGACAGAGCGACAGGCAAAATTCCATGAGTTGGAATGGGGGAGAAACAGGGAAAAGTTGTTGTTTGTCTGTTTTTCCCCTGAGGGCGGTCAAGTGCTAGAAGAGGCCCTGGAAAGGGCTGGGATTGGAGTGGGACAGCCCTGCCTCACAGAGCTCTGCAGTCTGGGGTCAGGGAGGGTGGCGATGGGCTCTTCACGCTGTGTCCGTCCTCCTCCCACCCAGGAGCAGCTCCAGCCGCGACAGGTCAGAGAAGGCTGGGGACAGAGGGGACCGGGAGTCGCGTTCGGAGAAGGGCAGCGACCGCCTGGAGCGTCCTGACCGGGGGGAGCGGGCAGACAGGAACAGGTCTGCCCTCACCAAGAGGAGCTTCAGCAAAGAGACAGAGGACAGGAGCCGAGAACGGGAGAAGCAGGGTGGCCCCGAGGCCGTGCGCAAGGCTGCTAGCATGACGGAGGAACGGGACAGGAGCCGAGAGACCAGTGAGCTGGGGAGGAGCGGTGTCCTGGGGGTCTGGCTGCGGCCTGGGGCGCTGCCTGTCCCGGGCAGTGCCTGATCCTTGCTCTTTCCTCGCAGTTAAGCAAGAGCCAGCACCTCCTGTAGCATCTCCCAAGCCCGCGCTGTCAGAAGAGGAGCTGGAGAAGAAATCCAAGGCGATCATAGAGGAATATCTGCACATCAATGACATGAAGGTGAGAGGAGGGGGTGGCCAGGCACAGCACCATATGGCCCCCATAACATGTCATCCGCTTCCCTGGGCGGTAGCGCTGTTGGGCAGGGTGCCGGCAGCACCTGGATGAAGAAGGGGGGAAGCTGGGGCTGGCCGTGGGGCAGTACTGACCCCTCTTTTCCCCACAGGAGGCCCTGCAGTGCGTGCAGGAGCTGGGCAGCCCCTCCTCGCTCTACATCTTTGTGCAGAACGGCATCGAGTCCACGCTGGAGAGGAGCACCATCTCCCGTGAACACATGGGGGTCCTGCTGTGCCAGCTGGTGAAGGCGGGCACGCTCTCCAAGGAGCAGTACTACAAAGGGTGAGGGGCTGGGGCAGCCTGGCCCCGAGCTGGTATCTGCTGAGCTTTGAATTTGGCCTTGTCTTGAGAGGGGCTCATAGCTGAGACCAGCTGAGGTCCCTCCCAGCTGAGGGCACAGGGTTTGCTGGATCCTGACAGCCCTTCCTCTGCCCTGCAGGTTAAGGGAGATCCTGGAAATCGCAGAAGACATGGAGATCGACATCCCGCACATCTGGCTGTACCTGGCCGAGCTCATCACCCCCATCCTGCAAGAGGAAGGCATCCCCATGGAGGAGCTGTTCAGGTGAGGGTTGTGTACCTCCGTAGGGCTGCCACAGGCTCCCAGGGGACTGCTGGGGGCAGGTAGCTCAAACGGGTCTCTTGTGCCCCGCAGGGAGATAACAAAGCCCCTGGTGCCCATTGGGAAGGCCACCACGCTGCTGGTTGAGGTGCTGGGCTTGTTGTGCAAGGGCATGGTAAGTGTATGGAGCTTGCGTAGCTGCCCGCCACTGCCTTGGGGACTGGCAGCCTGCTCAAGGGGGCAGGTTGGCATGCGGGGATTGAACCCCTCTGCCACCAGAGGGGATGGCAGGGGGCATCTCTTGCTGTGTCTGGTTCATGGGGGTGGTGCTGCCAAGCTGCAGTATCCCCCTCCCTGGAGGTGGAGAGCGTGGGGTGCTGAAGCTGACCGTCTGTCCTGCAGAGCCAGAAGACCGCAGGCAAGCTGTGGCGGGATGGGGGCCTGAGCTGGAAGGAATTCCTGCCCGAGGACCAGGATGTCAACAAATTTGTCACAGAGCAGGTGGGAGCTCAGCGGCAGTGAGGGGCAGAGACAGGCCATGGGGGGACTCTGGAGGTCCTGCTGCCGGGAGCGTGGTGTTCCCCCATGCTGCCTTTAACAGCTCATCTCTGCCTGCTCCCCCAGAAATTGGAGTACACGATGGGGGACAGCTCGGACACGCTGAGCCACAAGGAGCTGACCTCGGAGGAGCTGTGCAAGCAAATGGACAAACTGCTGAAGGAGAACCCGAACAACCAAAGAATACACGACTGGATCGAGGTGAGGCTGCGGGTGCAGCGCCTGTGAGTCCGGGGGCTCCCTCCCGGCTCCCTCCCCACCTCACAGCCTCTCTACCCTCCCTCCTCCAGGCCAACCTGAGCGAGCAGCAGGTCTCGTCCAACATGTTTATCAGGGCCCTGATGACGTCTGTGTGCCACTCGGCCATCATCTGTGAGTAGCAGGGTGAAGCGGGGAGGGTGTCCCCCTGCCCACACTGCCCCCCCCTTACGCCCCATCTCCTGCAGTCGAGAACCCCTACCGGCTGGATGCCCTGGTCATCCGCAACCAAGCCAAGCTGCTGCAGAAGTACCTGCGGGACGAGCAGAAGGAGCTCCAGGCGCTCTATGCCCTGCAAGCCTTGGTGGTGAAGTTGGACCAGCCTCCCAGTGAGTGTCGTGGGACGGGTGGGCTGAGGAGGGGGGTGGCAGGCGTGTCCCCACTCCAGCAGGGTGGCTGGTGGCTGGGAAATGGCAGGAGCCCCGCTTTGTTCCCCCCCCCC
>VZTL01055823.1:114490-124617 GCA_013400535.1 Scopus umbretta | reverse complement strand
TCCGCCTCCGCCGGCAGCGCCCGGCGCCGGCAGCCGGCCGCGGGCAGGGGCCGGGGGTGCCCGGCCGCGGGGCTCAGCCCTGCAGCGGGGTCCCTTCCACCCGTGGTCTTTGCCCACGGGTTTCCCAGCCCGCAGGTGTCCGGCACCTTAAGGCAGCCGGTGGGTGCGGGTGCGGGCTAGAAGCCGGCGTGGGGGGACGGCGGGTGCAGCTCCCCGTGGGACACGTTGCTCCCTCGTCCCGCGGGCGCGAGGGGCTGGCACTGCCGCCGGTCCCTGCTTGCCCGTGGTTTCTCCCCCGTGGGGTGTGGGCAGCCAGGTGGGTGCAGGGCGGGCCGTGCTGGGGGCACCGCGGGCAGCCAGCCCCCAGGCTCATGGCCGTGCCTGGCTGGGGGTCAGGTTTGGGCAGCGGAGTGTCTGCGGTCTTGGCATTGAGGGCACAGGGGACCCACGGATGCCCATGGGTGGCAGGGCACCTGGGCACTGGGGGGGCTCACCGGAGGTACCCCAAAGCCGGCAGGTTGCTCGTTCTTACCGTGGTGCTGCTCAGCGTCTCCGGACTGCCAGCCCCGGGGAAGGAAGGTGGGCTCCGCTCTTCACTGCCGAACCCACGGGGCAGCAGCAGCTCAGCCCTCTCCAAAGGGGCACACGGGCAGAGCTTGGCACTGGCAATCCTCGGGCAAGGCGCTCCGGCATGGCAGGCTGGCTGCTGGGACCCCCGTCTCACCACCACCGTGGGCTCAGCGGCAGCCAGGGCTGCTGGCCGGGCCGAGCTCGCCCACCTCCCCGGGGCACCGCATGGCACCTTCGTGGCAAGAACTGGGTGCAGGGAAAGATGAAGCCGTGGCACTGCCGGGCTGGGGCTGCGGGACCGGGAACAGGCTAGTTCTTGCTGCCCGGGTACCACCCTCCGGTTTGACGTTAGCACCCCCAAGGGTGGATGATGATGGCTGGGCTGGGGGCTGGGATANCTGGGGGTGGGGGCTCAGCTGCGCTCCTCCACCGCCGGGGGGGCTGCGGGGTGGCACCCCTGCCCCGGTGCCCTGCCCGGCCACAGCCCGGAGACGGCTCCCCCAAACCGGGCACCGCGGAGCTCATCGCCGCTGCCCCCCTGAGCGGGGCGGCACCCCCAAACCGCCCGNAGCGGAGTGTCTGCGGTCTTGGCATTGAGGGCACAGGGGACCCACGGATGCCCATGGGTGGCAGGGCACCTGGGCACTGGGGGGGCTCACCGGAGGTACCCCAAAGCCGGCAGGTTGCTCGTTCTTACCGTGGTGCTGCTCAGCGTCTCCGGACTGCCAGCCCCGGGGAAGGAAGGTGGGCTCCGCTCTTCACTGCCGAACCCACGGGGCAGCAGCAGCTCAGCCCTCTCCAAAGGGGCACACGGGCAGAGCTTGGCACTGGCAATCCTCGGGCAAGGCGCTCCGGCATGGCAGGCTGGCTGCTGGGACCCCCGTCTCACCACCACCGTGGGCTCAGCGGCAGCCAGGGCTGCTGGCCGGGCCGAGCTCGCCCACCTTCCCGGGGCACCGCATGGCACCTTCGTGGCAAGAACTGGGTGCAGGGAAAGATGAAGCCGTGGCACTGCCGGGCTGGGGCTGCGGGACCGGGAACAGGCTAGTTCTTGCTGCCCGGGTACCACCCTCCGGTTTGACGTTAGCACCCCCAAGGGTGGATGATGATGGCTGGGCTGGGGGCTGGGATATGCCCTGCGCCAGCCTGGGAGGGTTCATCGCCGGACGCGAACCGGTTTGCGGCAGAGAGGTGATAAAATGGGCTGCCCGCTCATTGTGTCCCTGGGCACGGAGCTCCCTCCTCGCTTGTCAGCTCCTGGCACTGCCCCACGGCAGCCGGGACACTCATCCGGAGGGGCAGCCCTGCGCCAGAACACACGCCCAGCCTGCTGCCGCCAGCGTGCCCGGCTGCGGGCCACCAGCACGCTGCAAGGCCATCGCGGGTGCTGCCACCCTGCTGGCACAGACACCCATGTGGCTGTGGGCATGCACAGGGCAGGACACCCAGCTAAGCATGCAGGGCTCTGTGCCAACCCAGTATGCCCCAGCGCCATCTTCCTATTGCCCTACCACTAGCCCAGTGTCACCTGTGGTGCAGTCCCAGTATAGGCTAACACTGTCCCACTATGGCATTCTTGTTGTGCTAGTATGCCTCCGCACTGTCCCAGTAGAGCCCGGTGTTACTTTCCCTGCAGCTCTGGCACGCTTCCAGTACAGCCCGGTATAGCTCTGGTGCTGTCTCAGTTGTCCCAGTGTATCCCAGTACAGCACAGTGATGTCCCCAGCAGTGCCCCACATTGGGAACCGAAGGGCAGGTGGCAGCACTGGGGCTCCCATGTGCCCCATGAGCCATGGGAGGCCTTAGTCCAGTGCAGCTGTACTGGGGTGACCGGGGGAACACTGCCCCAGAGCGCGCACCGTGGTCTGCCCTGGCACCGGTACGAGTGGCTGTGTGGCACACCCAGCCCCAGGCACTTGGCTTGCTGTGGGTGCTGCAGGCAGGCACCTATGTGGGTGTCAGCTGGCCCAGGGCGCCGGGCTAGGCTCTTCGTGCCAGCATGGAGTGGCGGGGGACAGAGCCCTGCTCTGCCTGGTGCCAGCAGGCACTGTCACCAGGTGCTGCATCCGCAGCCCCTACCATGGGCACAGGCAGGGCTGGCATCGCGGGGCCAGCTCGTGGGCACCGGACCCTGCCTCTGGTCCTGTCCAGTGCCACCCTACAAGCACCCCACTAGGGGTGCCCCCAGCCTGGCACTGGCTCCCAGGCCCCGTGCCCCTCAAATACCCCCTCCAGCATATGCACCCCCAAACCCAGCAAGGCTAGGGCCTGCAAATCCCACTAGAGTCCAGCGTGGGATGCAGGGGCACAAGCTCTGCGCCTGCTGCTGCTAGGAAGAGGCAGGGAGGCAGGTGGGCAATATCTCTGGTTTTAATAAATACATTGGGACCCCCATCCACGGGCACCATAAATTATGTGACGAGCCTGGCCGAGCCCGGGTGGGCACAGTGGGACGGGGACTGGAGGGATTTTACACTATGTACAAGATGGGCGTGATGCTCGCTGTGCCTGCCGGCCAGGGGGGCTCGGAGGAGGAGGAGGGCAGCGGGTGCCCCAGCCTCCATGAGCCTGGCTGCTGCCTGCTGGCATGAGTGGGCAGGGCAGCCCTGGCATCGCGGCCGTGCCGAGATGGGGTGCCCAGGCTGTGCGCCTGGCTGCGTTCACCCTGCCGTACGCCTCTGTGCCCCCCGCCCTGCGCGGGGGCGATGGGCGGCAGGGACCCCCCCCATGGCCGCCTGGCCTCGCTGCGCACTCGCCCCGCTCCGGGCAGCGGTCACTGCTCAGCGGCTCCACGCCTCCGCCCTGTCATCATGGACCTTCTCCCGTGTGTCTGGGGGGGAATCTGAGGCTGCGGGGGGGGAATGCGGGGCTGAGATAGGCATGGTGGGTGCCAGGAGGGCGCTTGGGTTGGCCCCAGCCCTGGCTCGCCAGCCAAGGGGGCCGGGGAGGTGCACAGGCCACTGCGGGGCGTTTGGGGAGCAGCGCCCACGTGCAAGCACTCGTACTCACCACGGCACTTGGCACAGCAGGGGTTGTCCCTCCTGGCGGGGCTGGCACAGGCGGAGGGTGGGCACTCCTGGCGCTGGCAGTGTGTCTCCCCTGACTGCGGAGCAGAAAGGGGGGCTGAGTGTGGGGGCCAGGGAGCTTCTCGGGGTGTGGTGGGTCCCCGGGGTGCCACCACCCCAGGCTGCTCTCCCACCCATCCCTGAAGCACCAGGGATTGGCATGGGGGCACCTCTCCTTCCGCCAGTGCTGCGCGAGGCCTGTCACACTCACCACACACCAGCACAGGATACATTTCATTTCTCCGAAGGGGGGCACAGAGGGGTGCCAGCTTTCATTGTTGAGGTACCAACGGCGCCCAAAGCGGCATGCCCGTGGCCCATCCGCCTGCATGGTGTCTGCCAGCTCAGGGACACTCTTCTCCGGGGCTGCAGGAAAGGGCACTGGGAAAGGGCACGCAGGCAGCAGGCACACCCCACGGCATTGCTGGCAGTGCCATGGGGAGGCGCGGGGGCCGGAGAGAGCCGAGGCCAGGAGGGGGGTACAGGTACCTGGGCACTGCTTGCAGCAGTCGGACGGGCTGGCGCGCACGGGGTTGGCACAGGTGAGCCGCGGGCACTGCACCTTCTCGCAGTGCACTTCGCCCGTGGTGCCCTGCGGGGAGCGCACAGAGGGCACGGAGCAGTCGGTACGAGGCACGCACCCCTCTCCCTGGTTTGAGCCCCTGCTACAGTGCCTGCAGCTCAGGGCGGCCACCGCAGGTCCCAGGGCAGCTCTGCTATGGGTGGGCTCTGTGGGGCTAGGACCAAACTCACCTTGCAGGTGCAAATGGCACATTTGATGAGGCCAAAGGGGGGCACAACAGGGTGCCAGCGGGTGCCAGAGCCTCGCCAGGTCTTGTCCCCATCAAAGTAGCAGCCTGGGAGAGGAGGAGGAGGAGGTAGGCACAGCCCCCACCGGGGGAGTGGGGGTGCCGGGGAGGCCAGGGGGAGCAGAGCTGCCCCCTCAGCCTGTGTCCGCTGGGGCTCACCCTCACTACTGTCCCGTGCCCGCTCCAGCTTTAGCTCCTCCTGCCCCGTCTTCTTCTCTGCAGGGAACAGGGAGGCCATGAGGGGGTGCAGAGGCTCAGAGAGGGACCCCTCACCTTGTACCCATGAGGAACCCCCCTGCTCCCCCAGCCCCCCACCTGGGATCCCCCCAGCCCCCAGGTACCTTCGCAGATGGGGCAGCACAGCTCCTCGGGGTGCACCTGGCGGCTACAGTTGAGGGGCTGGCACAGGATGGGGTCACAGATCACCGTGCGCTTCTGGGGGCAGCGGGTACAGGGTTCGTTACAGGGGGGCACTGCTGACGGGTGCTGGCCCCTTGCTTGCTCCCCTGGCACATACCTGGCAGCTGCAGATGGAGCACTTCTTGTCATAGTCGGGTGCCCAGCGGGTGCCATGCGCCCGGTGCTGCCCCTCGAAGAAGCAGGAATTGGGGTCTTTCTTCAGCTGCTCCAGGTCCCTGGTCTTGGCACCCTCAGAGAGCTCAGCCTCCCCCGGGGCCAGACGGGTCCCTCCTGCGTGGCACCGGTTGGGGATGTGCACCTGGGTGGGGGCATGGAGCAGGAGGGTTGGCACTGCTGGGGGACCCCGCTTCCCATGCCGATGCCCGGCTGCCCTCCATGGTCAGAGCTGGTGGAGGAAGCATCCACGACCAAAGGACACACCATGCCAGGCTGGGACCGTGCCAAGCTGTGCCCCCCATCCTGCCCCCTTCCCACCCTGCTCTGGGCAGTGCCACCTGGCTGGAGACCCCAGGAATCGGTGGGGATGGGTAGGGGTGCCCTGCCCAGGTGGGGACCTACCCGTCCCCGCATCTCCCCATGGGGATGGGCTTTGGTGCTGACTTGCAGGAAAGCAGTGCCCTGGGCCAGGTGCTGCAGCAGGTCGGCGTCCAGGTCCTTCACCACCCCCTGAGCCTGCCAGGGTGAGAGGGGCACCAGGGAGGGGAGGGCATGAGGGCTGGCCCAGTCCCCGCCGTGGGGTGCCCCGCCTGGGTGCCTGCCTCACCTCAGTGCTGTAGAAACCCTTGAGCAGGCGCTTGTGCTGGTGGGGCCGGGCACCCATCTCACCCAGCTCAGCCACCCCATGGAGATGGGCACTGACGGTGCCATCAGCCGGGCGGCCCAGCCCCGCCACCGAGATCTCGTAGTGCAGGTGGCAGTGCTCGTCCAGCGAGAGCCAGGCGTGGCCCCCGGCGCTGCTGGCCACGGGGGGGGACACCAGCTGCCCCGCCAATGCCACAGGCATCTCTGCGCACAGACAGGGGCCGTGGGAGGTGGCAGGTGGGGGGTCTGTCCCACCGCCCTCACCACCACCCCTGGTGCCCCCCAGGTACCTGTGTAGCGGGCAAGCAGCCCGCTGTAGGGCAGGGAGATGACCTGGCCCCGCAGCTCGCCCTCCGCCCAGTCCTTGGTAGCCACGTTGAGAAAGAGCTCGTTCTGCAGCAGCATGTGGGCATCGCGGGCGCTGGGGCTCTGCCAGGTGCCCCGGGCCTGCCACCAGCAGGAGATGACATGGGTTGGGATTGGGACTTGCCGAAGGTCCCCGTGCCACCCCCGCCCAGTGCCACTCAGCGCTCACCAGCCCATCCTTGTAGCTGGGCGTCATGTCGAACAGGACGTTCCTCTTGCTCTTCCGCCGGGGTTTGGTCTCCAGCGTGATGCCCACCACCTCACTGGCGGTGCCCACCACCTGCACCTGCAAGAAGGGTGCTCAGGGACAGCGCCGGGGAAGGAGACATCCCTGGAACCCCCAGGAGGGAAACAGGTGACCCCGCTTACCTGGTACTCCAGGGTGCCATTCTCGTGAAGCGCCAGCTTGGCCGAGCCCACGGCCCCCGTCTTGGTTGGCAGCAAGGCATCCGCTCCGCACAGCACACTTTGGATGGCTTCAGCCCAGGGAGAGAGGCACGGTGGGGGCGTGTGAGGTTGGCATGGGGAGGCACGGCCAGACCCCCCTGCACCCTGGGGTGCCCGCCCCGTGCTCACTGTCACAGCTGCGGCGGGTGGTGATGGTGCCTGCCAGCTGGCGTGCATGCCGGCCCTCTGTCTCGGCCACGATGCGGAGCTGCCCCTGCACCAGCCACTGCAGCTCGGGGGCAGACAGCTCGCTCAGCACCTCCGCAAAGTCAGGGTCCTGCCAGGGTGGGACGTGGTGCCACAGCTCAGCCCTGGCATGGTGGGCACCGTGGCTGCAAGGGCACGTGGGGGAACAGACGGCTTTACCTCCACGGTGATGTTGGCATGGACCTCCCGCAACGTCTGGCCCTGGTGCAGGATGCGAACCCGCAGCGGGACCCAAGGGGCTTCTGGCCATGGCAGAGGGGGTTGGACCCGCTGGACCAGGGGCCTGCAACCACTGTCCCTCTGCCCCCAAACCCACCCCTCTGTGCCCACCATCCCCAAACCCCTGCACCTGATCCCCCACTTTCTTGCCAGCTGCCTGTCCTGTCCTGCACACCTGTACACACCATGACCCCCCACCATTCCTCTCTGCACCCCCCAAATCCTTGCACAACCTACATCCCAAACCCATCCTTCTGCACACTGCCTCCCACATCCCATACACGCTCCAGCACCCCCTGGCCCCACACCGCTCCAGCCACGCACACCCCAAATCACACAACAACCCCTATGCACACCTCAATCCCCCCCTACACCAGGCACAGTGCCTATACCCACCCTGCGCCCTACACCGAGCCCATGCATCCACCCTGACCCCACAGATGCTGACCCATCCATCCCAAGCCACATACATGCCATGCGCCGCCCCACCACCCAGCTCTACACAGCCCCCCCAGGCAGTGCCAGGCCCTGCAGGCTGTCCGTGCCGTGTCCGTGCCCACCCTCACCCCCAGCACCGGGCTCCAGCAGCCCCCGGGCCATGAGGATGAAGTGCAGGTTGTTCTCGGTGTCGCTCAGCGTCAGCATGGCCATGCCCCCAGCGCCCAGGTGCGCGGGGTCCGACGAGGTCAGGATGGCACCGAATGTCTCTGTGCGGGGAGAGGTAGCATGAGGGGCATCCCGTGGGTACCCACCGGATGGGCACGTGGGAGTTGGACTTACCTGCGAAGAGTGCCCGGTGTTTGAGGATGTGCCCGTGGACCTCTCCGGAGGGTTGCGCCCGGGTGACGAGGGACACACGGAGCTGCTCCCCCCGCAGCAGCTGGATGTTGGCCTTGGACAACGTCCTCCACATCCCGCAGAGCTGTGGGAGAGGGCAGGGCTGGGGGGCACCGCACACCCAGGCAGGGGGAGGAAGGGGCACCGTGCCCCCCCGGCCCTCCCGGCCCCTCTCACCATTCCATCCTCGGGGGCAGCGCTCTTCTGCACGGGGTGTTCGAACAGCACGTTGCCCTCGGGGTCGCTGAAACGCACCCGGCTCGGCCGCCCCAGCCTGCAGGTACCCAGGGGGTGAGCAAGGACCCCCACCGGGCTCCCCCTCCCCTGGCACCACCCTTGCTCAGCAGCGGGCACAGGGGTGTGTCGGGGAGGGCACACGGGGGTCGCCCAGCGATTTGGGGTTGGCAAGAAAAGGAAGACGTCCCCTGGGGTGCCCAGGGCCACGCTCTGCCTGCCTGCGCCTGGGCTGGCCCAACGCTGCTGTCGTGCCTGGTGCCAGCTTGGCACAGGTCCCCTGGGCTCTCCTGACCCAGAGCGGTGCCAAACTGGAACCGAGCAGGAAGGGGGACCCCGCCGGGAAAGGCGGTAGGGCAGGACCCGCCAGGAGCCAAGCGCTTGGGCCCGGCTGTAAATTAGGAGCCTTTTCGGCTCCGTTTGGCTCCCCCAGTCGGAGCTGGAAATTAGTCACCACTTTACTATGCAAAGGGGCCTGGAAGTGAGGAAGAGCAGAAGAAACTGGAGCGGGAAGGAGGGAGGGAGAAGAGAAGCTCCGCTGCCGGCGAGCATCCGGGGAAGGCACGGCGAGGATGCGGGACCCCGGTGGCGGTGCCCGCTGGCAGAGCCCGCAGGGCAGCACGACGCCTCTGCCCCGTTGTGCCCGCATCCTCAGCAGAGCCCTGGAGCCGTTCCCGTTTGTTCCCGCTCCAGACCTGGAGGCAAAGGGGTGAGGCCAGGCCGGTGCCGCGGGTGTGCCGAAATCCCGGCTGCTCGTCTGGGCTGGACCCCCAGCACATTGGCCCCTTCCCCAAATCTCTCACCCTGCCAATGCAAGGCTGTGGCACTGCGGGGGGTCGTTGGAAGGGAAACTGAGGCACAAGTACAGTTGCATCCCCCCCTTTTCCAGAGGGGTGCCCTCTGTGCCAGCCTGGGCAGAGGGCAGGACTCACCGCTCGTAGCTGATGGAGAAGAGCAGGTAGGAGCGCAGCAGGGTGAAGCGAGCCTTCGCCACTGCGCTGGACATGTGGTGCCACGGCTCCGGGCCGCTCGTCAGCAAGGCTACGAACTCTGCGGAGGGGTTGGCAATGATGGTGGGGAGCACAGAGGGGTGCCCCGCACCGCTGCTGCCCACCCAGGCAGGCGGCTCACCTGTGCGGGCATCGTCGCGGGCCAGGCCCTCAGAGCTGAGGTAGGAGCGGTCATTGTAGGGCTTGTCCAGGTCGTCCTCCTTGTCCTGGAAGTACTCAAAGGTGTCGAAGGGGGGCGCGGGGCTCTTCTCCGGGGGGTCTGGCAAGGCTGGCATGGGGTGGGCACATGGGGAGACCATTGCACCAGGCTGCTTGTGCCCAAGAGCTCGGGGTGGGAGGCAGTCATAAATCCCGTCTCCCAAGATAGACCAAGATGTTCCCTGCGAATCACCACGGGGCTCTGCGCTGGGGTGCGGGGGGCATGCTGGGCGCAGGCAGATGGACAGGCAGGGTGTTTATCCCTGTGCACCCTCTGCACCCCTCCAGGGTGGTTCGGAGACAACTGTGTCCATTGGGGCTCCCCCCTGCCCAGCACCTCGCGAGCATCCCGAGGGCACTGGCAACCTCTGTAAGGAGGCGAGCAGCCCTTTTTGGGGGGGGGGGTGTGTGCATAGTGCCCCCTTTCCCGTGCCCACGGGGGACCCTGTGGGTGCAGGGGGGCTCCCCGCAGGGAGGCACCCGCTGGCCTCACCTTTGGGGCAGGTGTGACAGCAGTGCCCGGGCAGCAGCGTGGCCCGGGGGCAGGCGGGCACGGGACAGTCCTGCTTCATGTTCTTGCAGTTCACTTTCCCCGCTGGCTTCCCCCGGCGGTTCCTCTGCTGCGGGACAGGGGGAAGAATCCGGGAGAGCCGTGCCAAGGTGTACCCCCACCGGCACGGCCTGGCTCCCCCCATCCCGGCCCATCTGGAGGCCCCGCGGGCAGCCCGGACACCTTGCGCCCGGCGGTTCCTCTGCTGCGGGACAGGGGGAAGAATCCGGGAGAGCCGTGCCAAGGTGTACCCCCACCGGCACGGCCTGGCTCCCCCCATCCCGGCCCATCTGGAGGCCCCGCGGGCAGCCCGGACACCTTGCGCAGCCCCCAGCTGCCTGTACGGCAGCCAAGCCCGGGCCCCCTCCCCCCGGCCCCCCGCCCCCCGCCCCGC
>VZTL01055823.1:73667-95346 GCA_013400535.1 Scopus umbretta | reverse complement strand
CCCCCCCCCCCCCCCCAGCCCTGCTCAAGACTGCTGTGGTGCATGGCAGAGGCCCCTGTCTCCATCCCCGTCCCCGTCCCCAGCCCAGATGGGCCAGGGCAGCCAAATTCCTCCAGGCTGATGCTGACGTCGTTTTTTCCGCGACACCTCTCGGGAGCAGGGCTGGGAGCCTGGCCGGGCTGGCAGAGGGACAGGCCATCTCCCCCAGCTGTCAACACGCCTGCCTGTCCCCGCGATGGCCCTTAGCGGCACCCGGTCCCGGGAGCGATCTGGGGCTGTCGGAGCCAGGGCTGGGAGCCTGCAGGAGCGGGTCCCTGCTCCTTGGCGTGGCGAGGGGCTCTGTGCCAGGCACCGGCAGCGTCCGGCAGCTGCCTGCCGTGCCCTGGCCAGATCGACTGAGCCAAACCCGGCCGAGCCGGAGGGCGGGCTGGGATTAGAGAAGGGGGATTTCGCTGGGCTCCGAATTAACTTAACGGCTTTGGAAGACAAACAGATTAGGGAGCTGCAGGGATCGGGGCGAGGATCAGCTAAATTGGAAGCAGAGGCGGGCAGCGGTGTCCTGACCAAACCCTGCTCCCCCCTGCCCGAATCCTCACCCCAGACCTGTCCCTGCAGCACCCCAGTCCATCCACACCCTGCCAGCCCAGGGTGCCTCCATGGGGTCCCCGTGGTCCCCTCCCGTGGCCAAGCCGGTGGTGGGGCTGGCTGGGGCAGGCTCTTCCCTCCAGCCCGGGTCTTGGCCTCGCGTCAGCAGCCTCCGGGCGTTGCTGCCTTCCCCTTCCCTTTCCCTGCCCGTCCCTTTCCCGCTCTCTGTGCCCCCTGTCCCTGCCCTCCCCTTCCCCAGCACCCTGCACCCAAACCCGCATCCCGGCCACGTCCCCTTGCCCCTCTCCTCGTGTGTCATGAAGCTGCTGCCGAAATAAGTGGTCCTGAAATAAGCTTCCTCCCGGGAAGCCCCATAAATCTCAGCAAAGCACCGAGTTGGGAGGACAATCCTGCAGCCCCCTTTGCTGGTGGGGTGCCACGCCTGGTCCCCATGATCCCCCAGGTGTCCGGAGAGGGTTTGGGGTTGCATTGCCACCCCAATAGCATCGGGTCCCCGGGGCAGCCCAGCTTGCTGGAGATCGAATTGCCAGTAACGAACAACATCTGGGAATGGGGGCTGGGGCTGGAGGGGACAGAGGCGACCGCCCTGTCCCCCTCCAGCAGCCAGGCACATCTCTGGGGATGCTGGGCAACACCAGACCAGTGAAAGCACTGGGAGCTTCGCTCCCCATTTTGGGGTGACATCCCCACGGCAGGATCCCCAGCGCCATTTGCGACCCGAGCCTGGCAGGTCTCAGCTAGGCTTTGGCAGTGCAGCGGGGAGAGGGCGCTGGGCCGGGGCAGCCTGGGGGTCCCCGAGGAGGAGGGGGCCGCAGCGAGGAAGGCCGGGTGTGGGGGACAGCCTCCTGCTGCTGCGGCCCCCCCGGCGCCCCCGGCCCCCTCCCACTGCTGCTTCCTGCGCAGGCGGCCCGGGGAGGCGATGAAAGCAGCCCCAGCAGATGTTTCTGGCTTGTTTTCATCTCATTAACCGTTTCCTCTTTTATTATGGGATAAATTATTAATTGTTCGGTGCAAGGAAGAAAGGAAAGAGAAATCCTGACGGAGATCCCGCAGGCCCCGGGGAGGGTGGCGGGCAGGGGCTGGTAGAGCCCGGGGCAAGGGGAGGGCAGGGGGAACGTGGGGTCCCTGGGGTGGAGGCAGCCCCTTGCGGTGCCACCAACCCCAGCCCCCCTCCCCCAAAAAAGGGGGGCAATGCAGGGTGCAGGAGGGGAGCAGGGCCGGGGCGGGCTGCCTGGCACCTGGCCTCTGTCAGCAGCCAGTGGAAGTAACCTGGACAGACAGGGTGATGGCAGGACCCAGACCATCTGCAAGCCCCGCACCCAGAGAGCCCCCAGCCCCTTCTCCTTGCCCCCCTGGCCCCTGCGGGCTGAGAACGGACACACTTGCTGCACCTCCCCGCCAAGGGGCTCAGGCCTGCCACCCCCCTGACAGCTCCTTGGCCCCTGCCCCCCTGAAATATTCATGGCCCGCAATGACGAGTTAATTTAATTGCCCTGATGAGGAGCTGAATAATTTATGCTCTTTGCGAGCAGGTCGGGAGACATCATTAGCGGCTGATCTCAAAGCAGGAGGGGAAGCGGCCGAGGCCCCACCACGCTGCTCAGGGACACCAGGTGGGCGACAGGGACCCAAAAGCATCCCCATCCTCGTGGCCAGGTGGCGTGTGGTGAGGGCCCCTGCCCATCCTACGACCCCCGGCACTGTGGGGTGGGAAGGTGGCCCCAGCGCGGCATGCTGTGGCTCTCCCGGTCCTGGAGTCCCGGTGGGTGCCGAGGCACAGCCTCCCTCCATCCCCATCGGGTCGCCGCTTTGGTCCACGGCCAGCGGCAATGGCTGGGATGAAATACAGCTGGGAGAAGGGGCTGGCGTGCTCTGGATTCCTGAGATAACGGGGACAGGCAGGACAGGGACCTTTATTTACATTTTTTCCTTGAAATTTTGCCCTCCCTCTGGTGACACCCCATCCGGCTGCCACAAAGATAAGAGGGGCTGGCAAGGGGGCTTTGGGGGGTCAGGATGTGTTTCGGGGGCTTATTCCCCCCTGAGCCCTGATGCTTGCCCCGGTCCATGCACCCCATGAGTGGGGGGCACAGCTGAGCAGCAAGGTGGGGCTTGGGGCTGGCTCCTTCCCCGTTAAAGTCCATGTTTCTTCCTCTCCATTGATGCAACAGGGACCTGGGGGGCCTGATCCACCCCCTCCCCTCACCCCCACGGGTCGGGGGAAGCCATGTCTCCCGCTGGCTTGGCCTCCCTCTTGGTGGAGAAGGCAAACCCCAGGGTAATGCTGTTGTGATGGCCAAACCAGGAAATTTCAGGCCAGCGGCTGCGGCCAAGGCAGTGGCTGCAGCCAGCTGCCCGGTGACTCCTGGATTTCCTCACGGTGCTGCCTGGCGTTCAGCTGGTGGGCAGGGCTGGGGCACCCTGTCCCCCCAGCTGCCCCACGGCTCTGGGGGGCACAGCTGAGCCCCATGGGGGTCCAGCACTCCAGCTGGGCCAGGGGTCTCAGGCTGAGCCCCTCTCGCAGCCCTGGGAGCGTGGCTGTCCCAGGGAGGATGGGGGAGAGGGGCTGCTGCAACCCGCAGGTGCCTCCTGCACCTGAAGCCCCGGGGGGTCCTGTCCCTGCTGCCACCCCCTGCGCAGGGCTGGCCCCCACGGGGTCACCCAGGGGAGGCTCCCTGGGAGGTCCGGCATGGCTGGGGCAGGGCGGCAGAGCTGGGACCCGCCATGGCCACCCCGGGTGCTAGAGCCGGCTGGGTGGGTGCACAGGGGCATCCCTGCACCCCAGACAGGAGTGCAGCCACGCATGCACATTTGCACACGCAGACACTCCCATTACACACCCCTGTGTGCACCACTGGCATCCCCCACACTTTCAGAGATACAAACACATACTCCTCCACGTGCTCAGACACACACAGACAGGCTCACATGCATGCACATACCTCTGTTTGCCCATGTGCACATAGGCGTACATGCATACACCTATACACGTGCACAGATGCAGGTGTACACACCAGCAGACACGTAAGTGTGCACACCTATGCACTCATGCACTTGCATGTACGCATGCAGCCCCCTGTGAGTACACATACATAAATCCATAGACGTGCACGTACACGCACATGCTGCACACTCACCCACGTCCACGCACACCCGTGCACGTGCATACACATGTGCAGTCCCCCGTGCACATACACACACCCCTGTAAGTGCACATACACGAATGCACACGAACTCTCACACACACACACGTGTACGGACACAGATGACTACTCCTGCCTGCACACGTGTGCTGCCTGCCCGGGGTGCCGACGGGTGCTCCCCACGCAGCCGCTGCCCCCCCCCCGGCTGCTCTCCGGAGTTTAAGAGTAAGGAGGAATTTTAAATGCATTGACCCCTGACCCAGCCC
Source organism: Scopus umbretta (assembly GCA_013400535.1). NCBI lineage: Eukaryota > Metazoa > Chordata > Aves > Pelecaniformes > Scopidae > Scopus > Scopus umbretta. The sequence goes on along the minus strand of VZTL01055823.1, from coordinate 91,331 downwards.
TGCCTGCGAGGGGAAGCCAGACCCCGGGCTGCCCCCAGCCGGATGGGGCTGGGGGGGGCCGCAAGGGATGGCGAGCCCTTGAAGCCCACGGTGGGCAAAGGGGGAGCACCCTGCCTCCTTTTCCTGCACCCTGTGTGCCTGCCACCTCAGGGAGCACTGACAAGGGCCACCCCAAAACCTCGCTGCCTGCAGCACCCACGGCTTGTGGATGCCACAGCTGGGTGCGCCACACCAGGGGGATCTGGGTGGGAGCGTGATGCCCCTGCCATGCCCTCTGCAAGGGGTCCCGGGCTCCCTACCCCGCTCCTGCCCGGCTCCTGGCATCCCCACTGTCTGCGCAGAGGGGCTGCCAGTGATGGCAGTGTAATTAAAAACGCAATTAAGCGCTGCCACTTAGCAGAAAAGTCATACAGTTTGGGGATAATTATCTGACAATATAACAAGTTGCCCAACATTAATCAGGCGCTGATCTGCTCCAGCAGCTGCGCTCCCTGCTCCGGCCGCTCCCTTAATGGCATCCTTCAGGAGACAGCAATAAATCAGGCCCTTATGGGGGCCCTGGGGGCAGCACACTGTCCCCTGCCTGCTCCCTGCCTGCATTTGGGGGTGTTTGTGGTGCCAAAGTATCACCCTGCCCGCCCAGCCCCAGGGGGTTTCTCTCCTGCCTGTGGGTGTCGAGAGGTGCCTGGGGCCGTGGGGCTGGTCCCAGGGGATCAGTCGTCACCCCAAGCAGGGGGCGGTGGGGCACCCCTGAAAGGAGATCTTCTCGGGGGGACGGCTGTGCGCAGGGGAGGTGCCCCAGGCTGGGAGTTGCCCACTGTTCTCCACCGAGGGACACCCAGCACCCCCCTGCCCTCCCTGGGGATGAGGCTGGCGAAGGGTCCCCAGGTGGCTGGGAGTGCACTGGCTCCCAAGGCCATCAGTGATGCAGGGAATTAATGAGTATTTATGGCTTGTATTTGCTGGTGTTAATGAAGTTCTCGTGCTGGAACAATATTAGCTCTGGAGCAGAGGTGGGTCCTCCCGCTGCATCCCCCCAGCATCACCCAGGGACCGTCCCCGTGCCGGGGCAGCCCCAGCCCTTGCCCCATCCTACTTGCCCTCCCAGTGCCATGCCCCAGCTTGGATGCCGAGGGCTCCTACACCAGGGGGATCCCTTGGTGCCACATTTCCCTGGCCTGGAGATGGGCCCTTTTGCGCCTGTTCCCCAAATTTGCTGCTACAGCCAACACGGCAGCACAACCTGCTTGCAGCTGGATCCTCCCATGCTCCTTTCCTGCAGCCCCGGGCTCTGCCTGTCCCTGTCCCCATCCCTGTCCCAGCCTGCCCGTTTCCGGGGGGGATGCAGCCCTGTACAGCTCTTCTGTACAGCTCTTCTTCTGTACAGCCCTGTACAGCGACTTCTAAGGGCTGGAGATAAAAGCGGAGCTCATCGTCTTTGTTCGGGCTCTGGCCAGCGTGGGCCGGGGAGGGGGAACCCGCCAGAAAGAAACCAGCAGCTTAACACATTCACTTCGCCCCTAATTTGCCGGTTCTGCCACAAAATCCCATTACAAAGGGCTTAGTGGCTGCGCCCAGGAAGAGGTCACTGCTGGGGGCCCCCGAGGAGATTTACCGGCCACAAAAAGCGCGAGAAAAGAGCAACCCTGTCTCCCTCGGGCACTCCCCGGCGTGGCGAGGGATGGGCACCGTGTCCTGGGGTCCCTCTGTCCCCTGCCCGTCCCTTCCACCCTGCACCTGGCAGCAGGAGAGAGCGGTTGCAAAGGCGCAGCTGGGTTAATTCACCTTTATTACTCCAAAAGCAAATAAAACAGGGCTTGGCATTGATCGGCAGGCGTTGAGCAGGGCCATAAACCACTGGTGCTAGCCAAGGGGCGCTGCCTGAGATCTGGGTGCACCGCAGCGGGCTGGGTCCTTGCGATTTGATAGGGGAGGTGGCCACAGGAGCCTCCCTAAAATGCATCAGAGGGGACGGGGCGACCCCACAGCTGGGTACGCAGGGAGGGTGTGGGGAGCCGTGGGGAGCCCAGAGCCACTTCAGCCCTGGGAATTGGCTGTGCCAGGCTGGGCAGGGCTGCCTGCCAGCCCGGGGCACCTTGCTTAGCTGGGTGGGGGGGGCTCGGGGGACCCTGAGGGAGTGTGCATGGTGGGGTGCACGCGGCCGGAGTTGGTGTGGGTGGGTGTGCAAGGGAAGAGGAAGCCACGGTGGGTGTGCACGGGTGGGTGCATCCATGCAGCCGTGAGCACGGGAGGCGCGTGCTGGGCTGCACACACCTCTGAGCACGGCAGCCCGTGCACAAGCATGCGCATACGCCCCTGCAGGTGCACAGACATAGGGACCCTCGGTGGGTTTTGGAGGGACCAGGACAGACCAGCTCAGCAACCACCCCACTGGGCAGCGGCACGCACAACGGCGCAGCATGACGGCGGTGCAGGTGTGAGCCCCCAGGATGGAAACAGCGCCGGGCTGGGGCACAGCTGTGTGCCTGGCACTGATTCCGCCGGGCTCTGGCATGCCGACAGAGGGGGAGCAAGGCCTGGCGGCGCTGAAAGGAGCGGGGCAAGCGCCCGGGTGGGATGGAAATGAGTCCCCGGGGGTCCGCGCGGGACAAAGGCGCCTGCTGGGGTGGGCCGAGACCTTCCCAGCCCCTCACTACAATGTCTGCAAATACCGGAGGCCACTTATGGCGGGGCCGCCGGCGGGAGAGCGAGGGGGGCTCCCGGCATCCCCCTCTGGCCAGGGGCTCAGCGAGCACCGCGCTGTGCCAGGGTGGCAGAGCTGGGCACGGAGCCCAGCCCCGGGCCTGGCACTGCCCCATAGATGCCCCATGGCATCCCAGATGGCCGGGCCGAGGTGGGCAGGGGCTGCCCATAGCCTTTGTTGGCGGCCCTGGCGCGGGAGCCAGGGAAGCAGGGAGCGGTGGGGAGGAATGTCCCTGCTCAATGCCCACCATGCCGGGGCTGACAGCCCTGAAATCGGGCTGTCACATCCCGTCTGGGCAGCCCTTCACCTCCATTTGTGGGGGCCTTGTTCGGCTCCCGCTGCATTCAGCCAACACAAACACAGCACTTAACCCTCCGGCTCCCGCTGTCCCAGGGTGCGGGGCCGGCTGGCTCCAGGCAAAGCGTCACGCACTGGGATGTGTCACCACCATCCTGCTGCAGCATCCATAGGGATGAGGTGGGATGCCCCACGGTGCCAGGCTCTCTGGAAGGGGTGTTTTAGGGTCCCCAGGACCCCCCACCCTCACTGCACAGCCCCTGATGGATGCCCTGAGCCAGGACCCGCTGTCTGCCCCGGGATGGGCACACTCACGCCAACCCCTGCGACACCCCACACCCTTCCACTGCCGCCTCCCTCCAGACCTCATGACCACCCCAAGACCCCTTCCCACCCCTCCGTGGGGACACCCACCCTGCAGCAGCCCCGGCTGCCGATGAAAGCGGGAGCAGGGAGTCTTTCCTTTGACACAATTAAGCAGCCCAGGGTCCCAGCGCCTCGGCTCGCCGCAGTGTGTTAAATTAATGTAGCAGAAAAAATCATTATGCGGGGACACAGATGGAAGTGACCAAGCAGAAAATGCGATGTGCAGCCGCGGAGGACCCCTCTTACCCATGTAAACACCACAGGGAAGGACAGGTTTCCCAGCTCCCAGGCGAGGAGGTGACCACAGCCTGCTGGGGGGCTTCCCCCCACATTGCCCCTGGGGCAGACCCCTGCTGAAGCCGGAGGTGGGGTTCCCCTCAGCAGGTGAGGGGAGCGGACGGCGGGACCCCCCGGGAAGCGGCTAACCCAGGTGCGGTGAGGGCTGGCCAGCGAGCCAGGCAGTGCGTGTGGCCGGGCCGCCTCTCACAATTACCATGTCATTATGTGCTGGCACAGCCCTGGCTAACGAAGCAGAAAAGTGGCCCCTGCTTAGCACCCGCGGGGAATGGGGTGAGGGGGCCCTGGGGGGACCCCAAGGGAGCACCCAGCTACATGTGTGCAGGCACCCACACATGCACCCAACACACGTCCCCCCAGGTGGGCACTCATTCCCTGAGCGCTACCAACACTGGGGACCTCTCCCTGGGTGCGCACCCCAGTCTCTCCTGCCTTTGTGGCCCCAAGGGACCCGCACACACCCTGGAGACCCCCTCAGCCCCCGAGGGAGCTGCCTCAGAGAATGTTTCTGCTCCCCAGGGAGATAAGTCCAGGGCAGACACGGCCCTGGGGCTCGGCTCTAAGCTGCTCAGCAAACACTGAGGGCTGCAGGGCTGCTCACTGTGACCTTCCATACTGGTAACCCCAAATATTGGGCAAAGGCAGGCTGGCGGGTCCCCATGCCGGGACCCAGCATGGGGCACAGCAGGATGCAGAGGGGTTGGAGGGGTGCTGAGCATGTAGGAAATGTGGGATCTGATACCACCGAGGCAAGCCTTCCTCCTCCTCTCCCACGGGTTCTGCCTGCTGCTCAGACAGAAGCCAGAGGCTCCCGGTTTGAACCCACAGGTGTTTCAGGGGGCCGGGGCTGCCCCTGCACAGGAGAGGCAGGGGATGCTCCCACAGCCCCTGGGGGGGGTCCCCAGGCAGCCCAGCTCCCCTCCTGCCCAGCCTGACCTTACACCCCATGGCCTCCTTCAGCCTGGATTTCACCCCAGATGGCCACCCCGTGGCAAACGAAGACTAATTACACACTTGCCCTCGTTTGCTGGGAGCTCCCAGGTGTTGGCCTTTTGGGTGCTTCCTGTGCCACCTTCCTCCATGGCTCGGGGTGGCAGAACATGGGGACGGACAGGGGGTTAAGGGGGTGGCAGGGGGCTGATCTCCCCCCCGGCGCTGGCGGGGGTTATCGCACCGGGGCGGCACAGGACGATAACCAGAGCTCCCTCCTGTCGGCACTGTGGGGTGTGGGAGCAGGATGGGGACAGGGACGGTCCCCAAGCCCCCGTTCCCTGCCTTGGGGTCGCCTTGGGACATCGGGTGCCCGCTCCCCGCCACCTCCCCATCCGGCTTTGTTTCCACGGGGCCGCGTTCCCACCCGCCCAATATTCATGTGGGCCCCTTCCCTCCCCGGGGGGCTGCTAATCCCCCCCGAAGCGCGCTGGGGGATTGTTGACCGAGCTGCCATATCCCTTGAACAAGCAAGCCTGGGCCCCGCAGCTGCCACCGGATTAAGAGACACCCTTTCGCTGCCATAGCCCCCGCACCAAAGCACCCGGCCCCCCGAACGTGCCCGGCCCCCGACGCACGATGCTCGGGGCGGGGGCAGCCGGCAGGAGGCCAAGGGGATGGTCACTTGGGGCACTCCAGCAGTAAAAGCTGGCAGGTTTAGCGTGGCTCTCCTGGCACCCGAAATGCCTGATCCGCTGGGTCTGGCGTGTGTCGGTGGTGCCCGGGAAGGGGAGGCCGGGAGCATGCCGCCGCGCAGGGCTGAGGCTGGGGAGGCCACGTCTGCAGGGTGGCGCTGGCATCAGTGGCTCCCCGGTCCGTCCCCTCCCTGCTGCCACCAGCCATGGCATGGGCAGAGCTGTGCACGGCAATGGCAGAGGGTGAGGAACAGCTCTCACACTCTGGAATTGTGGGTCATCGGAATTAGATTAATTAGTGTGTGCTAATGGCAGCTAATTAGCATCCAGCCATGCTGATGCAGAGCTTGCTAAGCTGGGCAGCTGGCCCCTGCCCTGCTGCCTCAGTTTACCCACCTGCAGCATGGGTAAGCCAGGCACCCAGCTCTCTGTGATGCCAAGGAACATCAAACCAACAGGGAAATACTGTTGCAGGGAGAGGGGACCAGCTGCCGGCTTGTTATCGGGGCCGGCGCTGCCAAGTGCCCCTGGCCGGGGCAGCCTCCTGGCTATCTTGTTATCTCAAGAGCTCGTTCTGGGTCGGGCTGGACATGTCCGCACGCAGAAGTGGGTGTTGCTGGATGGCCAAGCCACCCTGCCCTGGGCACCGAGGGATGTCTCGAGGGGGTGAATAAATAAGGTTGGGAAGGGCAGAGCACCGTGGCTCTGCACTGCTCCTGCTGCAGGGAGCGGCAATGGGGCAGCCCTTCGCAGGGGCAGGCAGGCACCCATGGGTGCTATTTGTATCCAGAGCGACTACAAAACACCTTTTGGCTCCACCGACAAGCCCCCAGAGCCCCACAGCAGCATTCGTCCCGATGAAGTGCACAGGGCAGATAAAGGGTCCTCAAGAGTCCCCAAGGAGCTGGCTGAGATGCTCGCTGTCTCCTGAGTGCATTCTGGGGGGCAAACACCCCATCCCTCCCTCACAGGGACCCCCCCGAACCCCGCAGCAGCCCCAGCAGTGATGCTGAGCACCTTCCGGGCTGCCTGGGGGGTCGTGGGGTGTTAACGGGAAAAGGCTTTCCCTGTCCTGTGCCTGTTGCAGCCACTTCTGGTGAGCCTCTGCCTCCAGGTGACAGGAGGCCTTTGCTGGGGACACCAGCTCGAGGGCAAGCCCTCCTCCCAAAGCAGCTGATGCAATGGGTGCTTTGACCCCCCAGTGTTGCGGGGATGACCTGGGGGCCGTGGCTCTCAGCTTGTCCTGGCTCCATAGGACATGGAGGGTTCCCCAGCGCCGGCATTTTGGGGCATTTTGGGGCCAGCCTCATCCGGCCAAGGGGGTGGTGCACAGGGAAAGGCTACTTCAGAAATTGCAAACGCTGGCACAAGCTGTCCTGCCTTCAGTGCAAGCGGCAAGTGTGAAGTTAAGAGATAAAGAGGGAATTAGGAGATAAAGTCTGCGTAATCCCAGTTGCTCTATGCAATTAAAATGAGCTTCACCCCGCTGTAATTGGATGGAAGCTGCCTGCCAGCGTCAGCGCGACCAGGAGCATTGGGCGAGCAGGCGCGGAGGATTCGCTGCGCCGAGCATGGAGACTTATCTCCTCGCCAGAAAAACCGAGAGGGCAGCGGCACAGAGAGCGGGAGTTAATGAGATGAAAGTGGAAAGCCTGGCACAAAGGATTAGCTCCCGGCCGGCTCCGCTGCCGAAATCCCAAGGTTCCCTGGGAAGGCTTTCCTTGCGCTATGGCCGCATCCTGCCTGGGCCCACACAGCAGAGGAAGGATGTGCTTGGAGCAGCAAAATTTGGCTCTTCTTTACCGGTGTGACCCCTCGATGGGGACTGGGCTGTCCCAGCCACCAGCACCCCCTGCTCCATCACGTCCCTGCCCCAGCGCCCGGTCCCACTCTGGAGGGTCCCTGCCCAAGACCATCCCTAAAAGCATTTACAGCTGCTGGTATTAAGCAGAAATAAAAAGCCACAAGTGCAGATTAAAAGGACACTGATGAAATGCCGGGAGAAGAATTACAGCCCTAATAAACCACTGCCTTCTGCTGGGGGTGGGCGACGGGGGGTTTATGAGGCCATTTAAACTTCACTGTCAGAAAGGTGTATTAAAGCCATAAAGGCCCTGTTGCCTCTCCTGTCCCCTGGATGCCGGAGCATGGCCGCGGTCATAAATCCACCTGCTTGCAGCCTGGGGCGAGGGGCCCGAAGCCCCTTGTCCCTGGGAAAAGCCGGGAGGAGAAGCGAGGCCTCCTTGGCCAGGGTCTTGGAGGGTGACGTCAGTCCTGGCGCAAGATAAATGCCGGCCGTGGGCCTGTGGTGCTGGCAGGGACGGGATTATCTCAGCGTGGAGGCTGGGACATGCCTCGTCCATCACCCACTGCCCGCCTGCTGGGAGCGTGTGAACGGGAGCCTGTGCCCCCAGTGCTGGTGCACCCTGTTCCCTGCCTGCTGCCTGGGCCCAAGGGGACAAGGGGACATGGGCTGGGACTGCAGCACAGCCACGGTCATGCTGTCAGGGACAGCCCCTGCTCCACAGCCCCCGGACGTGCTGTGCCGTGGGTCCATCACCCGGGTCCTCGACCCCATGAGCCCCAGAGCTAGGGCTGGCATGGGATGGGCTCTCCCCATCCCTCTGCCCAGCTCTCCCCCGTCCCTGCGCCATCATGCAGGTTTGTTTTCACAGGGCTGATGACGCCAGCTCAAACACCTTGGCACTCCCGCCCCGGTGCTCCTGCCCTGGGCTTGGCTCATCCTTCCGCTCCCCTTCCTGAAAGGCTCGGCTCTGGACAGAAACACCCTCCACTTCCCTGGAGGTTTTCGCCTCCCTGCTCTCCATCAGCAGCTCCTGTGGGGTCCTTCTGCCACGTGCCATGGCATTGCAGGATAGGGATGGGGATAGGGCCAGGGCCAGGGATGGGGATGGGGATGGAAGGTGCTTTTCGGCACAAGCCGCCCGGCACAGCCTGACTCACACTCACCGCCCCTGGTATGGGTCATGGTTTCAGCTTCGTCCTCCTGGGGCACAGGCCTGGCTCCCCGCCTGGGTGACGATGGGGACAGCGGGATGGGGGAAACCTGCGGTGAGGGAGGTGGCAGAGGTTGAGCCAGGCCAGGGGGTGGTGGCACAGGGCACCCTTCTCTCGGGGCACTGGCACGGGGCTGCTGGGGTGGGGGGGATGTGCTGGGGGTCAGTGGGGCTGGCTGGGGAGCCCCAGGAGCAGGCGGGACCTAATGGGGCCCTAGAGTGGGTAGCGGGTGCCTCTCCCCCGATATGTTATGCTAGGAGGAAGCGCCGGCCCCCTCCACTGCCCCAGTTTGGGGGCCCGCAGCCCCTGCCGCTTCCCACGCTGGCTCATTAGCAAGTTCAGAGCGAGGAAACCCGTTAATGGCACACAATGACTGCAGGCTGCAGGCGGCGGGGAGCGCGCGGGGAGCCGAGCCCAAACTCTCATGCGGAGCCAGGACTGCTGCTTTTTCCCTTCCCTTTGAACTTTCCCAGCTGCCCGGAGCTGCGGTTCCCCGGAGCACGGACTGGGGCAGCTGCGGCGGTGGGGCACAGTGGGGTGCAGCGCCCGTACCCCCCACCCACCGCCGCGCCGACCCCCTCCCTCGGCTCAGCCCATCCACCCTGGCTTCAGCGCAGCGCCTGGGTTCAGGGCATCACTCCGGAGCGTCTGGCTCTTGCACCGGGATGGGTCATCGGAGTTTTGGTTTTGCTGGGCTCCCAGTCACGCCGTCCCCAGGGGAAGGGGTGGGGAGGGGGTGCTGCCAGGGCCCGGCAAGCACCGGGCCAGCGGGCAAAGCGAGCGTGCCGGGAGGTGGCCCGCACGCCCCCGTGACTCAGCTGGCCCCAGCGGAGGCAGAGGTGGGGTAGCGATACCGGAGCTAAAAAAAAACCCGGCCAAGCGCAGGGGAGAGGAAATTTCTCATTAGCCAGAAATGTGTGGCTGAACCTGTCTGACACCCGGGGCGGCCCCCGGCCCCCGGCGGTGATACTGTCCCCGGCTTCAAGGGAGATCAAAGCGGGAGCGGGGGCAATAAGGGGGCTCAGCAGCCGGTTGGGCTGCGGCCGTGGAGGGGAGCGGGACGGGGGCGGAAGGGCTCGCCCCATTTCCCCGGAGCGCTGCTCCAGGAGAAGCCAGATTTGGGTGGCAGGAGGGGCTGTGTGGGCAGCGGTGCAGGCGTTGCCGCCGTGCGGGGCGTGGGCAGCGATACCCATTGCAGGGGTGGTCTGCACCCATCAGCCACCCAGGGGTGGGCAGGGGTGACAGCCAGCGAAACCCAGGCAAGGCAAGCTGGCAGGGACCAGGGCATCTCTACATATCGCTCCTGGCCATGCAGCAGCCCCTTTGCTTCCCTTGTTTCCAAAGGAGCCAATGTTTCCAGCCGGGGTGGCCCGTGGGGAGAGCGATGCAGCCCCCGGCACCAGCCCCAGCCCTACCAGGAAGGCCAGTACAGCTTTCCCTCCAAATCTCCCCCTCTGGACCCAGCGCTTCTCCAACACCAGACCACCACATCAGGTCAAGGCACTGCCCGGGTCTTGTTTAATAACCCAAAGCTGTTTTTTGCCTCCCAGTCCAGCATCGGGTCAGATTCTGCTCCTCGAACAAGGCAGGCAGGCGCGGGGTGATTAATGCGGGTGCGTTCGCTTGCTGGCTGCCAAAGACGATGTCAGCTCCCAGGCATCCGGGGGAGAGCCGCCTCCTGCTCCCCAAGGCAGCCCCCCAGCCCCCAGCCCTTGGATCCCCTTGTCAGGAGCATCCCGAGCTGGCTGGCAGTTCCTGGCGCAGGGATGCTGGGCACCGCTTGGGGGGGCTTATCCCCCACGGTCCCCCTGTGGGGACACTCGCCCTGCTTGAAGGGGCAAGGACGCAGCCCCAGCAGCAGAGGACGGGCGCTGCACCATGTGCAAGCCCCCTGCTAGCTACCAAAGGAGACTGGAAGGAAGGAGTGGGAAGAAAATGATTAAAACAATTTCTTTTTTTTTTTTTTTTAATAATAAAAAAAAAAGCCCTGGGAAAAAGCCGCGTAGGGTCCTGGCACGTGAATAGAGTCTGTAAGTGGTCTTAAAAATTACCAATAAATAATCTTAACGGGAAACAGAAGGAGCAGAGCCGGGGCGTTCGTGGGTGTCTCGTGGCTCCCTGTGAGCATGGGAAAACTCGTCGGATCCTGTCCCTCCCACCGCAGGGAGAGCCCCTTCCCGGGCTCTGGCTGTCCCTGGCTCTGGCCACGAGGCAATGACCCGCCTGGCCAGTGTCCGTCCTGTCCCTAGCTGAGCACGGGTGTAGGATGTGGCTCCTGGCACGACCGCGCTGGCGATTCCCATGGGCGCAGGGTGGCAATGGGGATGAGGTACAGTGGGGGCTCTGGGGGGATGCCCGTGCCCCCGCTGCCCCGTGCCCCGGGCTGGCCTGCTGGGTCGTGGCCGTGCCGAGCCATGCCGAGCCGTGATCCCTTCCAGCTGTGCTGGCCCCAGGGGGCCGACGGGGCTGCAGGATCCTCTCCCTGCCAAGTCACCGAGGTGTCAGCCAAGAGTTAGCAGGGAAAACGCCAAGCAGCCAGTGAGCCGGCCAACCCGTCATCTCCAGCCTTCCGCCTCCTCTGCTGCGGAGAGCCTCCCACCCTCCTGCCGGAGTCCTGAGCCCCTGGCCCACCCCAGAGGGGTCCCCCCTTAGCACCCACTGTGCTGTCACCCCAGCCATGCCCGCAGGACCCCCCACTGCCGCTCCCAGGGTGTCCCCCTGTCCCGGCCCCTCCACCTGGGTCCCCCTCCTCTGGGCCTGTCTGGAAAGGGACTGTCCCCCCTCCCCGAACTTTCCAGCTCTCTGCAGAGCGGGAACAATCGTAGCCTTTGTCTTCCCTTAATCTCCTGGTTAGGAATTAAAAGGGGGGAAAAAAACCCCAGCAGCACAAAAGGCTCTTTTGCAGGGGCTGGGAGGGGAGAAGCACAGGGCACAGGCAGAGCGCAGGCAGGGCGCAGGCAGGGCTTGCCTTCCCCCCCCAACCCCAGCCTGGCCACCCCACTCCCCAAGGGCCACCCCACGCTGTTGCTGTCTCCATCCCCACTGCCTCAGGGTGTCCCCGCAGCAGCACCCGAGGGCTGAGGGCTGGTGGCTCAGGAAGCATCACCTGCTCCCCCATCCCCATCTCCGTATCCCGTCCCCCAAAGGTCCTCACCCACTGGCTGCCCTGGGAGGTGGCGGGGAGCATCTTTGGGGAGACTTGGGCTGGGCTTGCACCCACGCAGGGCCAAGTGCCTCCCACTCACTGCCATGGGCCCACTTTTCCACACAGAAGTGCCCGAACACACCCGCACCCACCCAGCGCAGGGCTCCTCGCCACCCAGAGCCCCCCAAGAACCACGCAGGCACTGCAGACCTCCATAAAATTCCTTAAATAATTTAATTGAAAAAAAGTCTTTCCGTTAAAAAATATTTTTACAAACGCACGCTCGCATTAATTTCCCTTGCTGCTGTTTTTCGCTGTTGTATTTGTTTTTTCACCATTAAACACAGCTTTCCCCCTATACATATCTGTATAAAAAGGGAGGTGGCAGGTACAGCACGCGAAGAGCCGCTGGGTGCAGCCCTGGGTGCAAACCGGGCAGTGTGGGGAGGCCGAGGCTGGGGGGGCACCTGGGGTTGGCTGCAGGGACGCTGCGGCCTGCCCCATGGGAGCAGGGTGGGAATGGAGAAGGCTGGGAGAAGGAGGTTGTTTCAAGTTCGCTGTTTAAAATGAGAAACCCCCCAAAGCAAAGTCAGGCCGGGAAGGAGGGTTGAGGTGGGGATGCCTGGGATGCACTGGGACTGGTAGGACCCCAACCCTTGCAGCAGCAGGACCCTGGCAGCACCGGGGCTGGGGGAGCAAGGGCGGCAGGGGCAGCCCAAGCCCCACAGCGCTTCTAGCCGGGGGGTCCGAGAGGGTTAAGCAAGCCCAAAGTGGGCTCCGACATCTATTTGGCCACCTGCTCTTAAAAGTCTCCCAACCAAAGCCAGGTTCCTTTGCCTGACCTGGGAAGAGGGGGGAGGTCTGCCCAGCCCTGCCATTCGGGGTCCCACCATGGTGGGGGCTGGGAAGCAGCCAGGATGGGGAGCAAGCCAGGGTGGGCAGGGCTGGGAAACCCCGGTGAAATGGGGCTGCGGTGTCCCTGGCAGCCAGCATCCCTGATACATGCCATGGAAGAGGGACGGCGGGATGCGAGGAGCCTGTTCCCCGGCACGGGACCTGCTGCCAGCTACCCTCCCGGCCCTGTTTACCATTCCCTGGGGATGGGGACAGGGTTAATGAGAAACCAAAGGGCAGGTGAGATTCAAAAAAGGGGAAAAATAGCACCTGCTTGGCCAGCCCAGGGAGGAGGGGAGCAGGGCCAAGCATGGGGGGAGCGCAGGGGTGCACCCCCTCATTTCGGGGAGCACTCGCCTGCCCTTCTGCACCGCCAGCAAAGCATCCCTGTAGGCGAGCCAGCGAGGTGCACGGCAGCCGAGGGGGCGTCAGGACAGGCAAACCCCCAGGACTGAGCAACTGGGGGTCCCACTCAGCTATCAGGGAGCAATCCCCCCTGCCTGGGCTGTGGGCATGGGGACCCCCCGGCCCTGCTCTCCAGGAACAGCAGCCCCCAGGGGGGGTTACCTTGCTGCCTGCACTGGCGCGCTCCCACCTGGCTCAGCAGCTGCCATTTCGTGGGGACGAGGAGCGAAGCCGGTGATTCAGGGATGCCGGTGGCTGTTGCAACACTCCTGCCTGGGGCCGGACTCTGCCTGGGGAGAGCAGAGGAGGACCGGCGGTCTGCGGAGAAGCCCTGGGGCTGCAGGGACCCGCTGGCAGAGGGATGAGCACTGAGCTCGGCTCTTCCCTGCTCGGTTTTCACACACTGGGTTTGGTTCCCACAGTTCCAGCTTGACTCGAGGAAGGGAATGGGGGGGAAAAAAAAAAAAAAGATGAGCATTTCTGAGTGCATTAGATGGAGTTTCATGGCCAGCTCTGCCCTGGGACTTGTTACCTCCACCCTAACGCACCCCACAGGGGAGCACGCTGGGTCCCCAGGCACTGCAGGGTGGGTACAGCGTCGCTGCCTGGCCCAACCTGCAGCAGCACCGGTGCTGAGGGGGACCCTGTGGGATCACCCGAATATATGACGGCAAGAGAAGGGGGGAGCACAGAAGGGCACAGAGCCAGCCTGGGGCTGGCCGGGAGGAGGAGGATCCCGGTGGGCAGCAAAGCTGCAGGCAGCCAGGACCGCTGCAGGGAGAGCGCGATCGAGCAAAGGAAACTCCGGTAAAATTCTTATTGCCTTTATTCTGCCCATTGCCTCACACAGTCCTGCCGGCCAGCACACACCCACGCACGCATGCACACACTCACGCACACTCAGGCACGCTGGGAGTCTCTCCCCTCGGCTTGGAGGAACCGGGCTGCAGTGAATCCTCAGGGAAAGGCGAGTGAGTCTTTTGGCAGCAATCACAGCGTGTGTCAGGAGCGGGGCGGCCGCACCGGCGGCACCCGCTCCTTCTGCATAAAAGAGGAGGCTGGGGGAGGCCGGGCCTCGGCCCCCGGCGCAGCCCCCGCCCCAGCCCCGCTCTCCGGCCCCTCGGGGGGAGCGCGGCTGCCGTCGGTCCGGGGGCGGAGGGTCCCTGTGCAAACGTGCTGACGGCCTCGCTCTGCAGTCCAGAGCCGGCCAGGAGAACCAAGAGGGTAAGAGATGCGGAGCCGGACGCCTGGTCTCCCTCCCTCCCCTTTCTGCTCCCTCTTATTTTTTTAATATATCTCTTTTTTTTTTCCTTTTTTTTTTTTTTTTTTTTTTTTTTTTTTTTTTTCCTAACTCCCTGCATAGTAAATCTCTTAGGGTTTNGCTCCAGGACACAGGACGAAAAGCTGGGCTCCCTCTCGGCACAAATGCCTCCGATCCAGGGAAGGGTGGCCCATCCCGTCCCGTCCCAGGCGACCGTCCGAGGCAGAGGAGCGCCATGTGAAGGGGAAAACGGGAAGCTGGGCTGCACCGCAAACTGAACCTGGTTGGCAGGTTCCCTCGGTCCGTTCCAATGCAGAGTCCCCTGCGGTCAAACCTGCACCGGGAGCGTCTGGTTCATCTGCAGCCTCATGTCCTGAATGCTGCTCAGGATCTTCTTCTGGTGCCCTGCTAGCGTCACCCCTATCCTCAGCAGGTCTCTGCAAGGAGAAGGTGAAGACTCAGTCCCCCGCCAGCAGCAATCCCAGCACATGGCCCTGCCCCATCTAGCTGCTGCCAAGGGACCCAGCCATCTTCATTACAGCCCTCTGCCAAGCTCCAGCGTCCCTCTAACACCACAAGGGACTGCATGCTGAATCCCAGACCTTAACTCACCTGGGAAAACCCCATGCACACCTCAGCCCTCCACATGCTCAGGTGGGAAGAGCTGGCTGCTGGAGAGGCGAGGGACAAGGGACAGTGTGCAGCAGCCTCAGCCCCAGCCCCAGCCTTCTCCCTCCTCCACAAGCAGGGACTTACTCTGCAGTCATCTGTGCCACTAGGTCGAAGGAGGCGAAGCCAGCATTGACAAAGTTCTCCTTGTACCGTCCCATTTTGATGGCGTCCAGCCAGTCTCCCACAGTGGTGAAAGTGGTGTAATCTGGGACAGTGCGGTCCAAGAGTGGCTGGGAGATGCTAAAGGGCAAGAAAGCCACAGGTCACAGGGAGCAGGAGCAGGGGCAGAGAGGTGTAACTGGAAGTAGGGGAAGTTTCTTATCCCTGCCCTCCCACACTTTTAGTCCCAACCACCCCAGTGTTCCTCGGCCCTGGGGGAAGTCCCAGCTGGAGGCAAGGATGCCACTGACCCAGACTGGACGCTGGCAATGACTTTCAGGCTGGCAGCATTGCGGATGAGCTTGTCCAGCGTGTTGACGATCTGTGCAAACTTGGGCCGCAGATTGCGGTCCCGCACCCAGCAGTCCAGCATCAGCTGGTGCAGTGCCGTAGGGCAGTCCATGGGGGGTGGCAGGCGGTAATCCTGCTCCACTGCGTTGATTACCTGCGGAGAGACACGCAGAGGCAGGCTGTGAGCCACCTGGGCTCCCACTGGCAGCCTATAGCTCCCCGCTCCCCAGGGAGCACTTACATCCTGGTTCGACATGTCCCAGTAGGGTCGCTCCCCATAGGACATCACTTCCCACATGACAATGCCGTAGCTCCACACGTCGCTGGCTGAAGTGAATTTGCGGTAGGCAATGGCCTCAGGAGCCGTCCATCTGATTGGGATCTTGCCCCCCTGCACGGATACACAGCTCCATTATTTAGCACATCCCTGAGATGTCTCCCCCCCCCCCCAGATCGCTGGATCCCCCCCCCCGAGCATCCCATACCAGCGAGCTGGTGTAGGTGGGGTCAGCTGGGTCATCCTCCAGAAAGCGAGAGAGCCNTTTTTTTGCCTAACTCCCTGCATAGTAAATCTCATAGGGTTTGGGTTCTGGCGTGCAAAGCCAAGAAAGGGAGCAAAGCCTTCCCTTCGGACATGTTCCAGTGCAGACCCTCGGGCGGAGGGGCCACCAGGGCTGGAGGAGAGGAGTGATTGTCTGGGGCCGATGGCCCCGGCCCTGTTGCCGGCTCGGCCTCCCCGGCTGCTTCCACGTGGGGACCAGAGTTAGGGAAGGCTTCGGACGTGTCTGACGGACTCAGCGGACGGGTCAACAGTCTGTGGCCTCGAGGAGGGAAGTGAGGACTTGGGGGGAAAATGGGGTGAAAAGAAATCCAAGAAGCAGAACAACTCTTCAAACCGATGAGCACCGAGACAGGGCGGGAAGCGGGATGTGCCATCTCTGTCCCATAATCCATCTTCAATATGAAGATGCGTTGCTGCCTCGCCGCTCCAGGACACAGGACGAAAAGCTGGGCTCCCTCTCGGCACAAATGCCTCCGATCCAGGGAAGGGTGGCCCATCCCGTCCCGTCCCAGGCGACCGTCCGAGGCAGAGGAGCGCCATGTGAAGGGGAAAACGGGAAGCTGGGCTGCACCGCAAACTGAACCTGGTTGGCAGGTTCCCTCGGTCCGTTCCAATGCAGAGTCCCCTGCGGTCAAACCTGCACCGGGAGCGTCTGGTTCATCTGCAGCCTCATGTCCTGAATGCTGCTCAGGATCTTCTTCTGGTGCCCTGCTAGCGTCACCCCTATCCTCAGCAGGTCTCTGCAAGGAGAAGGTGAAGACTCAGTCCCCCGCCAGCAGCAATCCCAGCACATGGCCCTGCCCCATCTAGCTGCTGCCAAGGGACCCAGCCATCTTCATTACAGCCCTCTGCCAAGCTCCAGCGTCCCTCTAACACCACAAGGGACTGCATGCTGAATCCCAGACCTTAACTCACCTGGGAAAACCCCATGCACACCTCAGCCCTCCACATGCTCAGGTGGGAAGAGCTGGCTGCTGGAGAGGCGAGGGACAAGGGACAGTGTGCAGCAGCCTCAGCCCCAGCCCCAGCCTTCTCCCTCCTCCACAAGCAGGGACTTACTCTGCAGTCATCTGTGCCACTAGGTCGAAGGAGGCGAAGCCAGCATTGACAAAGTTCTCCTTGTACCGTCCCATTTTGATGGCGTCCAGCCAGTCTCCCACAGTGGTGAAAGTGGTGTAATCTGGGACAGTGCGGTCCAAGAGTGGCTGGGAGATGCTAAAGGGCAAGAAAGCCACAGGTCACAGGGAGCAGGAGCAGGGGCAGAGAGGTGTAACTGGAAGTAGGGGAAGTTTCTTATCCCTGCCCTCCCACACTTTTAGTCCCAACCACCCCAGTGTTCCTCGGCCCTGGGGGAAGTCCCAGCTGGAGGCAAGGATGCCACTGACCCAGACTGGACGCTGGCAATGACTTTCAGGCTGGCAGCATTGCGGATGAGCTTGTCCAGCGTGTTGACGATCTGTGCAAACTTGGGCCGCAGATTGCGGTCCCGCACNTTTGCAGACCAAGTTGCTGTTGACCAGGATGTTGCGGGCAGCCAGATCCCGGTGCACGTAGTTCATCTCTGAAAGNCCCAGCAGTCCAGCATCAGCTGGTGCAGTGCCGTAGGGCAGTCCATGGGGGGTGGCAGGCGGTAATCCTGCTCCACTGCGTTGATTACCTGCGGAGAGACACGCAGAGGCAGGCTGTGAGCCACCTGGGCTCCCACTGGCAGCCTATAGCTCCCCGCTCCCCAGGGAGCACTTACATCCTGGTTCGACATGTCCCAGTAGGGTCGCTCCCCATAGGACATCACTTCCCACATGACAATGCCGTAGCTCCACACGTCGCTGGCTGAAGTGAATTTGCGGTAGGCAATGGCCTCAGGAGCCGTCCATCTGATTGGGATCTTGCCCCCCTGCACGGATACACAGCTCCATTATTTAGCACATCCCTGAGATGTCTCCCCCCACCCCCAGATCGCTGGATCCC